>REGO01000417.1:1155944-1312367 GCA_010120015.1 Rhombomys opimus
AAAGAAATAGAAGAAGATATCAGAAGGTAGAAAGATGTCCCATGCTCATGGCTTGGCAGGATTAATATAGTAAAAATAGCCATCTTACCAAAAGCAATACCCAATATACCCATTGGGTATATTTTGTATTAAGATGGAGGGCCTTTGGAAAATGCTCCAAGGATGGATGGAAGACCCCGTGCTTGATATGCAGACATTTCCTTATCATTTGTTTTTTAAGTGTGGTTATATCTGTTCAGAAGTGTTATCAATAAGATGATAATCAAACATACACTGATTATTTTTTATACTCTATGTTCTTTACTATACTTTTATATCCCGACTGTCATTTTCTGACTGTCATTTCAATGCTCCTACCTTTATTTGTAGGTGGCATTGACTGCTTTTCTACATGTGTTCAGAACGATCTATAACAAATAGGATGAAAGGAGTAACAGTTAAAAGTGCAGGGGGTCAGAATTGTATTCTAAATAAACGGTGCTCATTTCCAGTCTGCATGCAGACAGCTTTCTTTTCTTAACTTTTAAGAATCATGTTTGTGTGTATATGTATGTATTCTTATATGCATGCTAAGGCATACATGTGGTTGTGCATGGTGTCCTATCATGAGCAACCAGGTATCAAACTGAGGGCATCAGACTTTATCGCAATTGCCTTTATTCGCCGAGGCAACTTGTGAGCTCAGACACTTTTCTTCACTGTGGAAATAGCATAACCCGTGTCTCTGAGAAGGAGACAGACACAAGGGGCAAGTAGATGAAAAGCTTCTGACATTACTTGCTGACTCTAGTTGAGCCTCAGGAATAATTCATCTGTAGTAGGACAGTCAATAATCTTCAACATTCCTAAAACCTGTCAAATATTTCCAGCACTCTGTGTTATATCTTTCCCGTGTGTAGATGTTTCATTCATATGAAAATTACATCATTTTAAATGTGTGTTAAACATTTTTTGGGATTAAGGCTGGATACAAGTGATCATCAAATCATAGAAACAGAGTTCTCATTATCCTGATGCAACTCAGTGCATTGGATTGGTCAACAAAGATGCACAATGGGGATCCTGCTTCTCAACAACAAGAATTTCTTGGAGTCGCTCCCACATGGACAACCTCTTGGACCTTCTTGCTAGGACTTTCAGCCAAGTAGGGCATTGTATCTTTAGTAACTCTTTTCTCTGTCATAAATAAAATAAATACAGACTATCTTTGCCTGTTGGGTTTCATATAAAAATAATTCCCAGTCTCAGGATTTGAACCAAATTGTTCCCTGTTTTTGCCTTGCTATCTTTGAATGAGTGTGGACATGTGTGCTTCCACTTATTATCATATTTATAGTTTTTACTCTGGCTCTGTTTGTCTCAGTAGATACTGGGCTGCATTGAAATAACAGGTGGGGGTAGGTATTAATCAATTGCCTTCTAGAATTTTGGAGGGAATTCTACTCAGGGAAACTACAAATTACAAAATAGGAGAAACCTCTATCAAGCTCCTTAGGCATAAATAGGGAGGAAATTATCTTCCTGAGAGAGACTTGGAGCTGTTGCAAGGTATGCTCTCCCTCACAGGATTTTTTTCTTTCCATGTCATGCTCTCATTTTATGCAACAATCCATTCTGCCCTCTGCCTTGCCCTAACATAGACACATATACTCAGACAACCAGAAATTTCTTATAATTCTTTTATAATCATCCCTGCTGTAAGTTTCATTTTGAGGCCATGACTGATGATGTTAAACATCTGACATGCATTCATGACTGCAGATCCCCTATTGTGCTCAAGGCTATTTGTCACTGAACTGTCCTGGTGATCTACATTTTTCACTAGTTTGGCACTTGCCAGGCTCTTGAATATTAACTCATAAATACCTAGGGTATCTTGGCTGCTCACAGTTTTTTTTTTTTTTCTTTTTCTCTATCAGAGAGCTTTGGGTCTTGTTAAATAGTTTGCACTGGCGATATGGTTTATAGTAGAAATCTTGGAGCACACAACCTCAGTTTTTCTCTCTGATATATCTTTGTAATGACCCCTAGATAAAACTTCAGAAGCATGGAGGTTTGTATTCTTGGTTGTAACTACTTCACAAATATTGTGAATATTGTAACAGGGTCAATTAAACCTTCTTCCTGTAGCTTGTTTCTCTTGGACGTGACCTGCTGTGCCGTTTTGATTGTTGATCTTAGCTTGCACTATTCTTCTACCCTAAGTTATATCAACCCTATCTCTCTCATACCATGCTGGGCCCAGGCCACCTGGGTTTTTGTATTCTTTCCCTTCTTATTTAGCTTCCCTTCTATTTCCTATATTGGCCTTAGAGAACTCAGCTTTCAAAACTGTTTCAGGTCTTACTAAGACACAGTTCTCTCCCTATTTTCAGATTTTTTAAGTATACCCTGAATTGTGCTTTTTTCCTATTTGGATTGAGTCCGGTGGGTGGGACAAGGCTAGGCTCCTCTTCTTCCATTCTCACATTTCCACGGCCACAGCTAAGGGACAGGGAGTGTAATTTTTCATCTGTTTTAACCAAATAATCTGTTTTCAGCACTAAATTTTGTGCCCTGGAACCTTTGAGACTAAAACTCCCTTTCGTATTCCACAAACAAATGTCTCTGCAAAGAATGTCAAAGGCCCCTGTTCTTCCTCGACACAGGTCTTTCCCTGAGGTCTAGAACAGAAAACAACCTAGCTGCTACCTGCATTCCAGCACCACAGGAGACACAGAACTCTTTTTCTCAAAGCAGTTAATAGCTAGCTTATTGATGGAAAGTGCTCATTACAAAACTTCACACACAGGCACTCACTGTTCCAAATATGCTGTGAGGAAAGCACTGAGAACACCTTTGTTTTATGAATGAGGGAAATAGCTCACAGGAAGAATGATTTGCTGATGGGCACACAGCTAAGAAAGGACGCAACTGAATTTCAGACTAAGGGCTGACTCGGTCATATTTACTCTTCTTGGTTTTACTGCTGATGGGGAGTCTCCTAGGGAGGACAAAAAAACAGATCAAATGCTGAATTAGCTGGTGCAGTGAGCAGGTGACTGAAATGGGTAGCAGACATCTTGGCTGGGTGGGATAAGTATGTATGTGTGTGTGTGTGAGGGGTCATGAGGATGAACACACAGAGAAAAGAGACATGCTTTCTAGGTCATACTTTGATCTATAGCAACTCTGATTTCTAGTAAAACCAGTACACAAATACTTCATAGTGAAACAAGAGACCATAATTAAAGAAAAAGAAACACAGTAAGTCTCAATTTCATCAAATTAGTAGACACTTTTTTTGTTGTTGTTATCATGATTCTGGATATTTCAAGTGGTAAAAATAGCTGTACAAATACCTTTTATCTTTCTTTTGCACTGCTCTAGCATCCGTTGGCTTTCCTTAAAAATACTTACATTAGATGTCAGATTCTTTTAGGACTGGAGTTACAGACTGTTAGCTGCTAGTGGGTAACAGAATGAAGGTGTTGGGGGTGATAGCACAGGAGCCTTCCACAAAGGGCCTCTAAAAGACACTACTTAGCAGGGTATTGAAGTAGATGCTGGGACTCATAGCCAATCTTTGGGCAGAGTGCAGGGAATCTTATGGAAGAAGAAGATAGAAAAACCTGGAGAGGACAGAACTCCACAAGGAGACCAACAGAGCCAAAAAATTTGGGCCCAGGGGGTTCTGCAGAGACTGATGAATCAGCCAAGGACTATGCATGGAGAGGACCTAGAACCCTTCTCTGATATAGCCATGGGCAGCCCAGTCTACATGTGGGTTCTCTAGTAGGGGGAGCAGGGGCAGTCACTGTTGTGAACTTGGTTGCATGCTCTTTGATCACCTTATCCTGGCCGCAGAGGAAGAGGATCCAAACAGTCCTGATGAGACTTAATAGGCTAGGGTCAGATAATAGAGGAGGAGGACCTCCCTTATCAGTGGACTAGGGGAGGGCCATATGGGGAGAAGAGGGAGGTTGCTACAGCTGGGATACAAAGTAAATAAATTGTAATGAATAATAATAATAATAATGGTACTAACAAAAACAAGCAAACAAAATATTTATATAAGAAATAAATGTATTGTCAGTGATCAAGAAGGCCCTGAACCAAGGAAATAGTCTTCTTGCAATGATATCTCTGCAGTTCAAAATGTTGTTTTGAAGCACAGACAAGTTTGGGAACCCTTTCATCAGAACAAATGATAAAACACAACTCATATATAAACCATGAACTGATTTCCTAGGAAAATAAAAGTACATGTGTTAAATAATCTATAACAATAAGAATTTCATGATTGTTGAGCATTATAATGTTGTAGATCCAGAGCTAACTTCAGACCTCTTAACAGCCATTCATTGTCCAATACAGAAGAGAGAGAGAGAAAAAAAAAAGAAACAGCATGTTTGAGATTGTGTCTGAAACACAAAGTCTTTTCTCAGATTGCTGTAGTTTCCCTATTAATGTGTTTGGCAAATGCGCTCATGTATGACTCTTTTGTTCCATAGCTAATAAAAGTTTTGTAATAAAAAAAAAAAAAAAAGAAGGCCCTGAACGTCAGAGAATGAGGAAAGTGTTTCTGATCATGAAAGAGACCAGTGCACGGTGGATAAGAGAGTGTCTCATTCTTCCTGTCATCTGCAAGATGTATCAGACACATTCAACATATGTTTCTGAAAGTCTGGGTGAATAGAAGATCATTCTATGGAGACAGAAGAACCATTAATCTCTATGCCTTAATTACATAGATGAAGAGATTTCCCAAGATGCCTTCCTGTCAGAGCTCTATGTGACAGGGGATTGTGTAAGATGGAAAACACGTGTGTTACCTAGAAAACTCAGAAAATGGAGAAGGCATGAGACAGATTGAGGCACTTTTCAGTGAATAAACTACCCTTTCTCCACATCTCAGGTGATGTCATAAGGGCACTGGAAAAGGCCCAAGTTATGGAAACTTACAGTCATAAAATATATGATTAATACTTCTAAGTCCCTTCAGTCTGAATCTCAACTTAACAAACACTTGAATATGTGAGTTGATAGGGTAATTGCCACATTCAATAAGTGGATAGCCAGTGAGATTCGGGCATCCAGTTTTCCTGACAATTGTCATTGGTACCCTTTACTTATTCTGATTTTGTCATGTCTTCCTGGGCTTTGCTTCCAGGAGTCCTGTTCTACAGGATAGATGGACTGTACGAATGAGAGAGATTCTCAAGACTAAAGCATGAAAAGTTTGTGGTTTATGTTAAATACATAAGGTAGTTCCATTTTGGAAGTTGCTAAAGTTTTGGTAGAAAATAGAAAACACCACGTTGGGTTCTTCAAATAAACATAAATAAGGAGTGATTGGCCTGGTGGGAGGCAGGGTTAAAAGCAAGGGATGCTGAAGTGCTCATGGAGCCCAAGGAAGCGGGATTCTTAATGCTTATGCCCAAAGGGATAACCACATCAGTTACAGATACCAGAGTCCATTGCAAGCTTGAAGACGAGTTTGCTCATGGGGCTAAATAAGTTGTTGTCAAAATAAGTGGATTGAATGGAATCCATTGGGAACAAGAGATGAGACCACACAGTCTCAGAAATGCTCTACCAGTTCTCTCCTTCCACAGCTTATCTCCTACTTGTTGTGGCTGATTAATATTTACTATCAATTTATGTTTTAGTTAAACAGTGGTTATTCCTAAACCAGCTGTATTCCCAAATCACCTCACAGAGACTAGGACTTATTTAATTAACATAGAGCACAATGGTGGGCAATTGTGATAGTTAGATAGCAAAAAAATGATAGTTACTCCATCTTAAACCTGCAGGCGGGCATAATTTCCTCCCATTTAAATTTCCCACATTATACTTGCTTTTAGTCATCTCTTAGGTCTAGTTCATCTTGCCTCGTGGTTCCAAGTCCTGTCCTGCTGATCTCCCTCCCTCTCTCTCTCTCTCTCTCTCTCTCTCTCTCTCTCTCTCTCTCTCTCTCTCTCGACTCCTCCAACTTGCTTCTTTTCCTCCACTCAGGACCAGGATGTCCCACCCTATTCTCTCCATTGCACAGCACTGTCTGGTTGTTTAATTGATAATTACAGAGAACAAATGGTGTCATGTTTATACAAACTTGAGACAGGTGATGCTTAGAATAGGCATCACAATGCGATGTCTGGATTAAAATCAGATAGTGGGGTAGAGAAATCAACATTTGAATAAACAAGGGTAAATTGTTTACATTCCACAAGAACATGATATCACCACCTACCTGTGAACTTTACCTGCCTGAATGAAACTGACAGTGCAAATAAAGCACCTAGAAGATGCTGCAAACCAGCCTCTCTCCTGGGCCCCCAGAACAGGCAATGGGAATGAGGGATGGTCCAGGGCAAGAGGTGATACATAGTTAGAGGTACAGGAAAATGAACACAGCCTCCTAGAGATAAATCAGAGGAGCAAAAACCTTTTTGTCTCCATATGGGCCCTGCTAATGATTTCATAATAAGACTTGATTTTATTATTATTTTTTACTTCTGTAATTCTGATAAGAAAAAGACATGAAGTGTAGTGTGTATTTTTATAAAGTTGTGATGAACATTTAGCCAGCTTTTTTTTTTTTTTTTTGAGAGAGAGAGGAAGCTGGATTGTTTTAAAAATGGACTAATTTTCTCAAATATCTGTTGTTCATTGAGATGCTTAGGGCGTGGGTCAAAAATAATGACTTCTCACTGAGCTCTTGATCCACAAACTCCTGTACATAGAGGTGTGTGCAGGCTACTCAAACAAAGCAATGGTCTCGTCCACCACTGAAATTCATTACTATCCAGGAAATGCAATACCATGCCTATTTAAAAGTTGACACAGAGAAATTAGTTGGCCTTTCGCGCACTGAAATATCTTTGCCCTGTGTGGTCCACATAGGATGTCTGAATGTCAACCATGATCATATAATCTCACTGTGTGTTTAGTATTCGTACCACAAAAACCAACAAAGAAAAAGAGAACCTTTGATGTCTTCAATCAAAATGAAACAGTAGTTTCAATGCAAAAGAAACAAATAAGGGCTTATTTCTGTTTGTGTTATTTTCCTAAGTTGTTGCCTGTGATTCTGACCCACAGGTTACAGAAACTTTACGCAGGAATTGGATGAATAGTGAAGGTGTGCAGAATTCCTGAAAAGGGGGGAGGGAAGAGAAACAGTGTTGAGAAGGAGCCATGTGAAGAGAAGCTAGAATCTCAGAAAAAGATGTCTCAAAGGATGCTTATTGCCACACCTGGGCAGTGGACATGGTGTCTCTAGGCTTCCCCTAGACTGTGCTTAGTCACATCGTCCATCATTACTGCAGCTCCGTCTAGTTGACTGTTGGCCAGCATTCGTTCTTGCACCCTAACTAGAAGGGTATAAGGTCTTAAGGATTTTTGCTTTTTTTTTTTTTAAATATCTATAGGAAAAGGCACCCGACTCTTTTCATAAGATTCACAGTAATGACAAAGAGCCATCATGTAGCTGTAGGAAAACCATCCTGAAACTTAAGACAAAAGGCTAGACACGGTAATATAGATGTGCAATAAAGCTTTATAGTGAAAATGAAAAGGGTTTAAATCATAGTATAAAGTACATTTATATTTAGACCATATATATGTGTACATACATATATGATATGCTTTACACACACACACACACACACACACACACGCACACACATATATATTTTAGACCATCAAAGAGCAACTTACACGGCTATTGAATTTCAAATATAACTTACCGAATGACTATTGAGATGTCATTTAAAATAAGGTTCTAATTTGAGAGAAGCAAATACTTGCTCTATGTTATTTGAAGTCTTAATATTTAATTCAATGAATATTTCTAATTTGGATCGTTGTATTATTAACTGTGGTGAGATGTTATAACTGTAAACACAAATACAAAAATAAAATGATAAATGGAAAAGGACAGAGTCAGGAGGATGTGCTGAGTCGTACACAAATAGTCCTTTTCTTCTTCAACAAAAGCATCCCAAAGCTTCAATGACATCATGGTATACTGTGAATTCCTTTGGTGTTTTAAAAATTTAAATGTATTTCTTTAAAAATAACCAAAAGAAGCAGTTAAATTTTAACACAGTCTGACTTAAATTTGCACAGAAATTAGTTTTAAAGTAACCTATCTTTTAGCACACATACACAAAACGTATATATATATTTATATTTATGCATATACACACTGTATATACACACATCATATATATAAACTATAAATGTTTATACACGCTATATATATATTCACACAGACTATATATGTTTGCACACACATACATCTGTATACTCATACACATATACACCTACAAACACAGACCTAGATAGCTCTCAAATGTGAGTCAGAGAAGCTTTTGTAGTGAGAGATGGATGGTTAGTGCAGAGACACATATGCGCTCAGAGTTCTGAGGAGAGTTAGTGCTCAGCCTCTAAACACAGCAACTTTATCAACTCTTTACTCCATTTGTGTGTGTGTATACATATACATATATATAATTGGTTATATACATATATCTGATACATATATTTAAATGTATATATAGGATATATATATTCAATTGTATATATATATATATATATATCCAATTGTGTATATATGTGAGTGTATTCCTTTGTGAATTTTGTTTAAATAAGTTAGACTATAAATATTGCGATTTTACTCCTCCTATATGCCAATCCTGCCAATCCTAGCTTGATGTTTTCTTCTTTACTTCCTTTTTATCTCTTTACAAGCCACTGAGTTCAGGTATGTCTGCCTGTATGTACAAGACTCCAGGGCACCCAGGGGAATATGGGAAACTTAATAGTGAGCACGCCTTCAAAGAAGAATGAGCC
The DNA here is from genome assembly GCA_010120015.1 of Rhombomys opimus. Classification (NCBI taxonomy): domain Eukaryota; kingdom Metazoa; phylum Chordata; class Mammalia; order Rodentia; family Muridae; genus Rhombomys; species Rhombomys opimus. The sequence continues at coordinate 1,164,786 of REGO01000417.1, forward strand.
TCCCTCACTAGGCAGCTGGCAGCTCTCAACTGCTCCCCAGTAAGGCACTAGCGTAGAGATGATCTGCTCTGTCTATGCAGGCTGAATATTATGTAGGTCTTATGTAGATAACCGTAGCATGGTATATACTTACATGTGCCATAGCCATCCCAGATTTAGGAGACAGCAGTTCCCGGAACTTCTCCTCTCTTCCAGATACAGCCTTACCTGTGGTGTTCCTCGAGCCTTGAGTTAGAAGCAGTTGTTAAAATTGAGTGCCGAAGAAAGTTAATCCAGGAACATGGCTGCTCTAATCACATCCAAAAACCTTCTAGGTCTGTGTGATGTGGGTGGAATGCAAACACGCTCTTAGAACACACCTTTAATCCCAAACAATGAAGGTAAAGTTAATCTGTAGAGGGAAGCAGAGAGGCAGACAAAGTGCTGATTTGCTGGTTACCTGGACTTCTGGATTTATTGACAACTGACCTGGCTATTTCCCTCAAAAGAATCCTACAACCCTACCCAGTGGGAAGTAGCAAAGAGAACTCTGTCCCCTGTCCCCATTAACCTTCTTTCCCTCCTACCTGGTGCTGAGGTGTTGGAAAGGAGGTAGAAGCATTTAAGAACCTTAAATAAAGTAGGTTTGATAAAAAAAAATCTAGGTCAACAGTGTACATTTTCACTTTTCTTTAAATGGCTTTTAGATAAGTTTCTCGGGTGTTTATTAATGTCCTTTGCACCCCAATGTTTGGAATAATGTAAAAGATGACTATGACATCATTTCCAGTTTCCAAAAACCTTACTTCAGTATTGAGAGATTGACTGACATGAGGTTTGAAGTAGGAAAATTCCAAACCATGGAAGACTAGAGAGAGCAGGGGCAGTAAAATGGTTGGGAAAAGGTTTTAGAATATAAAAACAATTAGGATTGGGAGAAATGATGAGAAATTTAGTGTGGTATGAAGGGACTCAGTCTTTAGTTTTTAAATGATAAATTTGGAAACAGAGAAGGGAAAGACTAAGAAGAGGAACAAAAGGTTCACAGGGCAAAGGTCTTGGAGTCTAGCTTGCGCTCTTTGGAAGGGGACACACATGGCTGGCTACATATGCCACAACAATTTCTGTTTTCATTTGTAACCAGAATCTCTATATTACTCATTACTCCAACCCCAGAGTTGAACAACTTTTAGGCCAGGCCAGCTAAATGTTTTTTTTTTTTTTTTTTTCCTGCTTTTTGAAGCTATTGCTTTAGGAATAAGTATTTTATTAAACTCTGGTCTTGGGTGAAAGGAGATAGACATGTCCTGGGAGACTTCTGGTAAAGGAAGCCAAGGAAAGAAGCTGGCCTTCCAGTCTGTTGTGTGGTGATTTCCTCCACAAAACACCCCCTCCTGGAAGGAGGAGGGAAGCTCATGAGATTTAGGCAGTCAACAATCTTACATGTCTTGGAGAGCTGAAATTTGCTAGATTATGTAGCCCTTGGACAAAGTCATAAGCATAGCAAACAGTTGCTGAGAAGGGACATTTGGGAAACTATTGAGCTGCCTGCAGGGCCTGTGGAGAGGTTTTGAGGATTGCAGATTGCAGCTTTCATCTGCGACAAGTGAGTGAGTTGTCACCTAGGCAGGAGCGGGCTTCCACGTGATATAGATGCCTTTGAGTCATACTTCTCCACATAACCAAAATAAACTTATTGGTTCTCAAGACTGAACTTTGATAGAATCATTATTTCAGTCCGTTGTTGGTTATACATTTACCAACAATGAATATGAATAGATGTTTATGTTATATTTCCCCAGAAAGTCTCCCCAGCATAGCATACGGACGTTATCCGGGAGAGGAGTTACTTGGACAAATGATCATTAATCTGTGTCTTCAGAGAAATCAATGTGAACATTCTCCTGTCTTGAGCTGCAGAGGTGGACAGCTGGGAATCATCTACCTGGATACTTGTAAGGGGAGGTGTCATTTATGTGTCCCTTATGGCTCTCCTCTTGACATTCTGACTTGTAAGAGCATTGACTTCGAGTCAAAACTGATCTCTTCTTCTCTGACCCAAAACTGACATCTCCTTCAATGATTCATAGAAAATAAAATGTTTGCATTTTGTCAGTTGCTGGGTGCAGGAAGCCTTTTCTTATTAACCAGAATTACTTTTGTAGTAATAACTTTCTCCTTAGGAACAAGCTGGCTTTTTGAAGTTCTGCTAACATTTTTAAAAATATTATTTAAAATATTTATTTATTTAAAATTAGTGTTTCCAGTAGCAGAGAAAGGGATAGGTGAAGTTGGAAGGTGTTGCAATATGTTAAAAGTGTTCAACACAAGTGCAAAAAGTGGGCTTTTATTGTTTGTCGGGAAATATGAGTTTTTCTGCGGAAACATGGATATTGAATAATGGTGTGCTCTGTACTGCTTGTGAGAATGACAGTCATTTTTTTATCAGCTTTCTCACTTGAAGAATAGAAACAAACTTTTGGCAACGTTCTCGTGAAAGAAGTTACTCTCTCACTCCAGGGAGCCCTTTAAGATATTTGCTGTGAATCAGAAAGCCCAAGCAAGTAACACACACTCCTTCTAGAAGCCAAACTTTTTGAGATCTGCCAACTCTGCTTCACCCCTTCCCCACCCTTTCTTTGTAGAAGGCACCCCTGAGTTTTAATTCATAGAGATCGGCCGGCTCCTTGGGATAGCTTCTCCTCTAATCGGTGTGTTTGTTTTTTATCTATCTTTTCTCACACATTACGTTCTGACCGCAGTTTCTCTTCTCTCCTCTCTTCCAATCCCTCTCTCCTAGGTCCACTCCTCTTCCATTTCCTTTCAGAAAAGAGCAGGCTTTCCAGGGATATCAGCTGACTATAGCCTAACAAGTTACAGTACGACTAGGTACAAACCCTCATATTAAGGCTGGATGAGGCAACCCAGTAGAAGGAAAAGGGTCCCACCAGCAGACGAAAGAGTCAGGGACAGCCCACTGTTAGGGGTCTCACAGGAATACCACGGCGCACACTGTTACGTAGACCGAGGGAACTGGGTGGTGACGGGCCATGCACCCAGGTGGAGAGGTGGGGAATGTGCAGTGCTTGCTGCTTGACGGTACACACGGGATCGGGGAGGGAACCCAGGTGTAGTTCCAGAGCACAGGTGTTTTGGGGACCGGGCTTGCCTTACTGGTTAGTAATGCCCATAAACGAGTTGAAGGTGTGGGAGAAAAATTCAGATCTGGCTGCAAGGTGTGGACCTTGCTGGACTCTCCGACACAACCACAGCATTTGTGCAGACGACCTAGGTCAGACCCACCCAGGCTCCACGACTGCCGCTTCAGTCTCTGTGAGCCTCTGTCACGCTCCACACAAGAGTCCTTAGTTATGTCCTGGAGCCCTGTGGAGTTTTTTTGCTTCAACCCTAATTTATATCTGCTGAAAATACTGGACAATAGAAGATACAACAAAAGGGAGTTAGCTCAATTCATATTATCATACGTGGTTGTTCTTGGTCGATGAGGACTTTGGTTGTTTTGATCAAATTTCCAACTTGAGGAGGAAAAATGTGCTTTGAATGACAGCTTTCTGGGACAAAGTCTGTCATGCCGGGCAAGGCATGGTGGCAGCCACAGCCTGGAGCTGTGGTGGTAAGGCTACTGGCTCGCGTATTTACGTTTTAGGAAGGAGAAAAGCGGGGAATGCTGACGCTTGCATGGTTTCTCATCTCTCCCTTTTGAGTCCAGGATCCAACCCTCATGTGGACACCCTCATGGGGTGCAGCACCTCCCCTTTAGGTTAATTCTGTCTGGCAACACCCTTACCGACGTACCCAAGGGTACACTGTAAAATGCATTTTTTTTCTTTTGCATTTTATAACTTGTTCCTTTACCTAGCACTGGTGGGAAAATTTGACTCTGCTAAATAGGGTTGCGTTGCATCGTTCTAATGAAAACATAGACTTTGAAAAAAATGATAATGATTACTAAAAAGTATTAGACCATTTTCTTTTTTTAATGCCAGAAATGTTTGTAAGTGCTTTTATGTAATCTTGGTCTTCAAAATACCTTTGATGGGTATCCATTAATGTAACTCTCAGTTAAAAAAAAAAAAAAAAGAATAAATCAGGGCCCAAAGAAATGAGGCAACATAAACTTGGGTGGTGCAAAGCAAGAAATTGGTCATTCCAAAACCTTAACTCTATGTCAGAGTGAAAGCAGATTATTCACTCAGTGAGTCAAGGCAGTTCATGGCTTTCTGTGCAAGAAACAGCAGGAACAGAAGCATGGTAGTTCTAGTCCACTTGGGCCTGAGTCCCATAAGGCAGTTGTTTGGTGACCTAGAATTCACTGAGCAAACAAACCTGCACTGGGCAGTTAGCAGTGTCATAATGGTCATATCCGGCTTTATTGTACATATGTTCAGTGGAAATAACACTGAGTCAGAGTGAGTTGGTGTCCTGAACAAGTGTGAGCAGACTTGTTCGGGGGTCCTGCAGATGCCTTTTCTGATTTATATAAGTCAGATAAGTTGATCCACAGGATAGATTCTATATCATTCCTCCTATCTCATTTAAAAGTTTACTATAACTTACTTGGCTCCTTGCATTATTTGGGCTATAACTGGCACTTATATATGTTTTAAACAGTGAAATAAATCTATTATAAACACCTGTTACCATACTGGGAAGTGTTTGAGTAACTTCCTTAAACTGTCTGTATAATGTTTTTATTTGTAAGTTAATTAGGAAAAGTGTTTTTTATTTTTTAAAAAAAATATTAGAACCGTCACCAAGGGATTTGTCCACTTTCTGATCATCAGGTAAATGTTTGAACTTGAATTACTATGTGAAAGACAGCATCTATTTGAAGTGGAGCATCACCATATTTCCAAATCATAGCCCTGGAATTTTGGGCTGATCAGTCCTTCTGTATCATTTTATATGTATAATAACCTGTCTCCTCCTTCCCAGGATTCATGTCATGCTGTGTGCAATTTATTTGTACAAAGATGTGAATTGAGGAGAAAGTTAGAAATCTGATATTGGACATATTTATCTTTGCAAAAATATTATAATCTATGTTTTGAGTACTAGGGGTCAATTGAATCCAGACCTTCACACATGCTGCATAAGCACCCTTCCACTGACCTACACCCATACTCCTTCTTGAGTGAAAATTTATATGTCTTGCAAGGATTCCTCTTCTGCCTCTTCTGACTTTAAGGTTTGGTGGTGGCTGAGCCATTCATGTCTTATTAATTAGTCTGAGAGTGGGTTCTTTCCACATCACCATTGCTCTTCCTCCTCCTCTTCCTACATCAAAAACAAACAAACAAACAAACAAAAACAAACAAACAAACAAAAAACAGCTAAAAAGCCAATTTTACTTCCTTATCTCTTTTGTCCCTTCTAAGAGCCAGATCTTTGATGAAGTTAATATTTTATAACATAATAAAAAGAGTATTATTTTTGTTCTTTCTGTATGACATGAACCTTATGTAGTGAAACCGGATATGAACTGGTTTAAGTTTTCACACAACTTTACCAAGGAGTGTTTGCTTCTGTCCAGGGGCCCTGCAAAAGGCTTCCTTTTCATAAGTCACCCCTGCAAAAAAGCTTTCTTTGCATGTTGCACGCATGGTTTCTATAACCTCACTGATTGTGCTATCAGTGTTCTGTTGGGTTTGAACCTCTCATGGCCCATGCTGGTCTGAGAAAATAAAAGCAGTCACGTGACTAAAATAAGTGGCTGAGTTCCAGCTTCAGATGACACTGATCGGTCCTTTTAGTAGATAGCAGACTGTGTTGCTCTGTTTTTAGTGTTTATTTTGATGTGAAGCTAAAATTATGTTGTCTGTATGTGTTTTCAGGGCTGACCATTTGGTATTGGATAACCAGTTGCTGTGGTCTTCCTTGGGGAAGGCTGTTTCTCTTGCTTCCTCACTCCTTAGTTATCTGTAGTTCTTTGTGTTGGGTTGACACCACATAGTGACCTTTCTTCAGCCTGTACTAGCATGAGTATTGTTGTCCTTGTTCACTTGATGTCTAGGTAACTGTGTTAGTGAGACTTTATGGTTGTAGCTTTTGACATTCTGACACAATCTCACAGCGAAGTCCCTGTTCCTCTTGGTCTTACAACCTTTCCACCTTCTCTCCCACGATTACATTGACTGAACAGTTGCATTTATATATTTAGAAAAGCACCCACATACACACACTATACAAACACACTACTCAAACTACACACACTATACACACATACATACACACATACACATACACACACACATACACTTAATGAGAAAAGTGGATGTGAACTTTAAAGGAGGGCTATATGGGAGATTTTGGAAGGAGGAAAGAGAAGGGAGAGTGATATAATTACAATTTCAATAAAATGTCAAAAAGTTCAATATTTTATAAATAAAACAGAATTGAGTTAATTGCATGTTTGATATGCCATTGAGTTGTGTCTCATTATAGTAGTTTATCACATGTCCTGTTTCTGAGACAGTTTGGGGACACAAGGGAAGGTGGTTGTAATTGGCCAGAGAGGGGCTGGTCAGTCAATCTTACAAACAATGGAATCTGTTGACTAGAGCAGCAGAGTGAACTCCATGCTTCACAATGCTAACTGTCCTGTCTGCCTGATGACACAAAACTCTTATCTAACTTCCTTTAGAGCCACCTTCAGGGAGAACTGGGGGAGGGACACTCCCCACCAGGTAACTACATTAACTTGACAATATAGCCACCAGCATACTTTGCATCATATGTGAATCTTGACTTTAAGGTTTGGTGGTGGCTGAGCCATTCATGTCTTATTAATTAGTCTGAGAGTGGGTTCTTTCCACATCACCATTGCTCTTCCTCCTCCTCTTCCTACATCATCTGCTTCTCCTCCTCCTCTCTTCCCATGTTATTGTGTGTGTCTCTCTCTCTTTGTGTGTGTCTGTGTTTGTGTGTGTTCATGTGCCTGTGTTTGCAAGTACAGGTTTGAGTGTGTGTCTATTCTTCTACATTTTTGGATGGAATATCAAAAAGAATCATCAGGATACATACTTTGGATCTCCCTTGCTATCATTTTCCAAAAAGAATTATCCCCTCTCTTATTTTTCATTGAACTTACTTTGCTCTTGTCAACCCCTTGTTTCCTTTCCTGACTTAGTGATGTTGTTCTGTTTCTAAAACTGGCTTTCTTTTTGGATCGCAGGTTTTGTTGGTGGATTGTTGTTCTCCTTTCACTAGTCCTGCCTGGCTAGGAGGTGGTCACTTCCTAGCCAGACCCCGGTTAGGAGTCTCAGCTAGTGTCACAACTATATCCTCCCAGGAGCCTGCCCTGTCGCAGGCCTCCAGCTTGGCAGAGATGCCCACCACCTCCATTTCCCTTCTGGTTTGCACCAACCCGACAAAGCCTTTGATCCAAAAATTACCCTACCTATAAGAAGTGCAGGGATAAAGAGGGAACAAAGATTGCTGGAATGTTCAGCCAATAATTGGCCAATCTGAGACCTATCCCATGGTAGAGAGCCAGCACCTGACACTATTAATGATGTTCTGCTGTGCTTGCAGACAGGAGCCTAACTTGACTAACCTCTGGGACGCTCTAGCTAGCAGCAGATCTTGGCTGATGCTGGGACTTGCAGCCAAACCAAGCATGGGGCCAGAACTCCCGAGGTCCTGTGGAAGTGTTGGGGGAAAGATGGAAGGACATGGAGAAGACAGGAACTTCACAAGAATACCAACATGGACAACGAACCCAGTCCCATGGGGGCTTTCAGAGACTGAGATATCTACTAAGGAGCATGCATAGTCTGGACCTAGGCCCCCTGCATATATGTAGCCTATGGGTGGCTTGGTCTTCATATGGGAAGCCTGGCAAGTGGAGGGAGGGGTTCCTGTTTCTAACATGAACTCTATCCTCTGCTTTTGAATCACTTCCCTCTGGCAGCGCTGCCTCCTTGGACTCAGGGAAGGAGGATATGCTCAGTCATGATGTGACTTGATGGGCTGGGGAAGGTTGGTAAATGGGAAGGAGTGGTCCCTTTTCTGGAGAGAGGGAGAGGGGAAGGGGGAAGGAGGGAAAGAGAGAGGACTGGGAAGAGAGGAAGGAGGGGGCACCCTTGGGATGTAAACTAAATAAACTGAAATAAATAAATAAATAAATAAATAAATAGCAAACAAATAAAAGAAAATGTTAGCCCCCCAAAAAACCTGCTTTCTTCTTGGTCATGTTTTCACTTTGTTATTGTTCTATTCATTCCTTACTGTCCACTTACTCTTCACCCTTACAATTTAGTCCAGTCTTTGAAACTCTTTACTTTTTCCCTGGTTCTTGTCTGCTGGCAGAAGCATAACCTCACTGTAATTAAATTGAATTTTAATTACACATGGAGGATTTTGTGATTTAATTTGTTTATCAATTCTTTTTTTTTAATTTCATAGGCCCTTTTGATGACTGTTTATATATGACACCTATAGAAATAGGTTTGATGACTGCTTAAATTTGGTCTATAGAAATAGGACCAGATTATACCTTTTGTAAGAGTTTTCTAGGACAGCATTGGGCTGGGGTAGCCAAAAGCTTTGATTTCGAGTTGTCTCAAATATCCTCTTACTAAATCTGCTATATTCTCTACCAGTGATATCAAGTATGTCTGTGTGCTTTGCCTAAAATGCCATCTGCTTTCAAATGTCTGCATTTGTGTATTGGTGTGTGTGTGTGTGTGTGTGTGTGTGTGTGTGTGTGAGTGTGTGTGAAAGTTGATATTCTGTTAGCAGTATTCAGTAGATGTATAGTTTTCTGATTAGACAGTTGGTCATTTTTCTTATCTGTATCTTCATACTTCCCTGGAGACCTTGTCTCACTGAACTGCTCTTTACAGAACTTATGATTTTCACCACTTCTATCATGAGGAAGTACTATCAGTATATAAAATCACCCATAATTACAGAATACAAATTTAGTGATTTTTGCAATTCAGCATCACTATGAATAGTTATTCTTAGATTGCTTTGTAGTGTCACTTTGATTCATGTTTAGCTAGATCTTGAAGCCCATTACGATGACTTTCCTTCTGCTTCAAGCCTTTGCATACAACCTTATTGAGAGGTAACTCTCCTGTTTCATTGTAAGTGAGAATGCCAGGTGAGAGCAAAAGTTTTCAATAATGGAGATATTATGAGCAGGTGTTTAGATTAAATCAGAAAGAAAATCTGGGAGTGAATATACCAGAATCAGAGGAGGCACAATATGAAAGAGGAGTAGGGAGGCCATTAGGTAGCTGCAGTGGGGAGAACTTCCTGTGACCTTGGATCCCCATTGCTATGGAAGGGCTCCATTCCTACTTGCATGTATATTCTTCGGTGTGTGTTTTACTTGCCCATGTGGGCACCGGAGAGTGAAATGAGTTGCCCCTGTGCTGTAATTTTTCTGACATTGTCTCTCAGTGACCCTGGAGCTCACTGTGTCAGCAAGACTTGCTAGCCAAGCAAGCCCTGCGATCCACCTGTCTCTCCCAATGCCCTCATTTCTAGGGTTACATATACACAAGGCTACATCTGGCTTTCACGGCGCCATTGAGCATCTCAAGTCATGACCTCATACTTCTATACCAAACACTTTATCCACTTAACGATCTTCCCAGCTCTCTTCAGTTTTTAAATTAAAAAAAATCATCAAAATAAAACAGATATTTAAAAATGTAAGCAGCAAGGTTTATAATAGAAAAAGTTTCCCCCAGTATGACCCCCATTTGTCCCACTGTTCCTTTTCAAGAGGCACGAATTCTTTCCTCTGTTTACCTCCTGATCTTAACATCAGCATGCCTCTGCTGAAGTCCTATAACTTTGTACTTTTTCATAATTTTTATGTCCCCTTTTTTCCAGTCACCCATGTCCCATGCACACTCTTGAGATATTTTTTTTTTCTAAAATCTTGGGTAAACATATGATAGTTAATTTGTAATGACTATATGAATACTATTTAACTGGTTTTGTAGGGAATGAAAATATTTTTCTTAACTGAGTGTCTGAAATAAAGTTTTACACTGTTTTACAATTCGTTAACCTTAATAAACTTTCTAGTAGTCCATATTAATGTTTTCAAATGTGATTATACGTTTTCCATACACTCCAAGTCTGTTATAACCATTTCCTCCTTTTCAAGAGGTACCCCTCCTGGTGCTTCTATTATTTGACTCCAACAGGAGCTAGCTCTAGAAAAGTAACAAGGCTTCCTTTCTACATTTTTTTTCTCCTTTACTCTCTGTTGGGTCTCCTCTTCCCTACATCTCCCATCTCTTTATTTTGCCTACTCTCAGCTTCACTGAGACTCATATTCTCAGGAGTTAATTGAAACAGAATACAATGAACTGCAGTTTTGAAAGCTTGGATATATGAAAATGCCTTTGATTTTTTATTTTTTCTTTCTCAATCATAACTAATAATCTGGGTGGGTATGCAATGCCGGGTTGGCTTTATTTTACTTTAGAGTCTGAAAGTGCTACTCTAGGTCCCAAGCTACTATGGACAAATCCGACAAAGTTGTTCTTGGTATGTCCTCATTACTTTTTTCTGTTTGTTTGTTTGGTTTGTTTTTTTAAGACATAGAGTTTCTCTGTGTAGCCTTGGCAGTCCTGAACTCTATTTGTAGACCAGGCTGGCCTTGAACTCAAAGAGATCCTACTGTTTCTGCTTCCCTGAATATTGGAAATAAAGGTGTGTACCACCATGCTTTATCATTACTTTTTTTAATAATTATTTTTATTTTTTATATTAATCATAGGTTATTTACTTTATATCCCCTCCCTCATTCCCTCTCAATCCCACCGTCCCTCCCTCATCTCCTCCCTGCCCCTTTCCAAGTCTACTGATAGCAGAGGACCTCCTCCCCTTCCACCTGACCCTAGCTTATCAGGTCTCTTCAGGACTGGCTGCAATGTCCTCTTCTGTGGCCTACCAAGGAGGTTCCTCCAGCTGGGGGGGGGGGTTAAAGAGCCAGCCATTGAGTTCATGTCAGAAATAGTCCCTGTTCCCCTTACTAGGACACCCACTTGGATACTGAGCTACCATGGACTATATCTGAGCAGGGGTTCTAAGTTATATCCATACATGGTCCTTGGTTGGAGAAATAGTCTCATAAAAGACACCTGTGCCCTGATATATTTGTTCCTTGTAGAGCTCCTGTCCTCTCTAGGTCTTACTAACTCCTCCTTCTTTCATATGACTCCCTGCACTCTGCCAAAGGTTTGGATATGAGTCATAATATCTGCTTTGATACACTGCTAGGTAGGGTCTTTCAGAAGCCCTCTGTGGTAGGCTCCTGTCCTGTTATTTGTTTTCTCCTACATCCAATGTTCATCCATTTGTCTTTCTAAGTGAAGACTGATCAGCTTACCCCAGGTCCTCTTTCTTGTTTATCTTCTTTAGGTGTACAGATTTCAGTATGTTTATCCTATCTTATAGGCCTATATAAGTGAGTATATAATGTGTGTCTTTCTGATTTGGGGATACCTCACTCAGGATGATTGTTTCTAGGTCCCACCTTTTGCCTGCAAATTTCATGATTTCCTTGTTTTTAATTGCTGAGTAGCATTCCATTGTGTAAAAGTACCACAATTTCTGTATCCATTCCTCAAGAGTGGGATATCTGGGTTGTTTCCTGGTTCTGGCTATTATGAATAAAGCTGTTATGAACATGGTTGAGCAAATGTCCTTGTTGTGTACTTGAGCATCTTTTGGATATATGCCTAGGAGTGGTAGAGCTGGATCTTGAGGAAGCACTATTCCTAATTGTCTGAGAAAGTGCCCGATTGATTTCCAAAGTGGTTGTACAAGTTTGCATTCCCACCAGCAATGGAGGAGGGTTTCCCTTTCTCCACAACCTTTCCAGCATGTGTTGTCACTTGAATTTTTGATCTTAGCCATTCTGATGGGTCTAAGGTGAAATCTCAGGGTCTTTTTGGTTTGCATCTCCCTGATGGCTAAGGGCGTTGAGCATTTCTTTAAGTGTTTTTCTGCCATTCTACAATCCTCTACAGAGAAATCTCTGTTTAGCTCTGCACCCCATTTTTTAATTGGATTACTTGATTTATTGCTTTTTAACTTCTTGACTTCTTTATATATTCTGGATATTAGCCCTCTGTCAGATGCAGTGTTGGTGAAGATTCTTTCCCAGTCTGTAGGCTGTTGTTTTGTTCTGATGACAGTGTCTTTTGCTTTACAGAAGCATTTCAGTTTCATGAGGTCCCATTTATTGATTGTTGATCTTAGAGCCTGTGCTGTTAGTGTTCTGTTCAGGAAGTTGTCTCCTGTACCAGTGAGTTCTAGGGTCTTCCTCACTTTTTCTTCTAACCAATTTAATGTGTCTAGTTGTATGTTGAGGTCTTTGATCCACTTTGACTTTAGTTTTGTGCAGGGTGATAATTATGGATCTATTTTCATTTTTCTGCATATAGACAACCAGTTGGACCAGCACCATTTGTCGAAGATGCTGTCTTTTTTCCATTGAATGATTTTGACTTCTTTATCAAAAATCAAGTTTCCATAGGGTTTATTTCTGGGTCTTCTATTCGGTTTCATTGATCCACTCTTCTGTTTCTATGCCAATACCATGCAGTTTTTATTACTATTGCTCTGTAGTACAGCTTGAGATCAGGGATGGAGATACCTCCATCTGTTGTTGTACAGGATTGTTTTGGAGATTCTGGGTGTTTTGTTTTTATCATTACTTTTACAAGCAATTTTTGCCCCTGGTATTCTCCTCTTCTGATGCTGTTCTGTGGTAAAGTTTTGCTTGGCAGTTTCTATCGATATGTCTATTCATATACAAGTCTTGAAAGCCTGTTTGTGTGATTTATTTCAGAGTGTTTATCCTGACAATTCTCTTTTCACAGGCTAGAATTCTTACTTGAATCGTAAGCACCATTAGCTGACATCCATTTCTTCTCTCTTCGAATTTACTTTTATCTGATTTGAAAAGCATTTTTTTTAGAGATTTTACAAACTTTTAAAACTAGATTATGCAATAATGTGTTTAAAACCTAGCAACTCGTATTTTCTGGATTCTTCGTTTAAAATAACAGCCACTTTAAGTTAAAATAGATATTAATTATTGTGCTTTTAATATAACATTTTATATATAATAGATGTACATATAGTTGTTTGTGTGCATACAAAATATTTTCATATGTAATGTTTTCTCTTAAGCATAATTATATATTAAGTAAATATGCATGGTAGAGTATGCTCAAAGGTGTCTTTTGCTTCTAACTTTAGTTTCTGCTCACTGACTATTTTGCTTTAAAAATCTAGATTTCGTGTTACAGCTTTTCTCAGCTGTCAGGTGATTCTTAGCTGTCATTTCATGCTGTATAGGGAAACTGTAAATTCTGGCTGTGCACTGCCTGGCAAGAGCAAGGCATGCTGCGTTCAGGCTTCTCCGATGAGTCTGGGAGTGGCTGCCTCATTACAGGCTCCTCAGTAGTCAGCGCCATCTGACCTTTTCTCATAGTCTGCTTCTCCCAAGAGGACATCATTAATCTCACACCTAGAGATATAAAGCAGATTTCCAGGAGCCCCAGGGGCTCTCCATTTTCATCTGTCATCTTTTCCTCAACCTCCCTGCTGCTGGTACTAGAGCTTCCTTTCTCTCTTAGCTCATAGCTCATATCATCAGCTCAGAGACAGCTTAGCCCCACTGGAGAGTAACAGCTGCCGTCTCAGAGTGGAAAAGAATTACATGGCTATCTTAAATGAGCCAAGGGTTTAACTACACCCCATAAAGCTGTCCAGACAACCCTTCTGTTCTAAAATTAAACACTATTTCTGCTTTCTGGGCAACTCTAATTCCTCTGCTCCTTGTATCACTGCCTGATTCTTGATAATGACAGGGCTTGGAAAGGTGCATTTTTTAAAATTCTTGGTTCCAAACACTTTTTTTAAAAATTTTATTTATTTATTACAATTTATTCACTTTTTATCCCAGCTGTAGCCCCCTCCCACCTCTCCTCCTCCACCCTCCTTCTTCTCCTCCTATGCCCCTCCCCTAGTCCACTGATAGGGGAGGGCCTCCTCCCCTTTTATCTGACCCTAGCCTATCAGGTCTCATCAGGACTGGCTACATGTGGCCTAGCAAGACTGCATCACCCAGGGGAAGGTGATCAGAAAGCCTGTTACTGAGTTCATGCCAGATAACTCCCCTACTCCCCTTACTAGCGAACCCACTTGGAGACTATAGGCTACATCTGAGCAGGGGTTTTAGGTCCTTTCCTTGCATGGTCCTTGGTTGGGGTATCAGTCTCTGCAGGGTCCCCAGAGCTCAGTTATTTTTGGCTCTCCTTTTGGAGCTCCTGTCCCCTCCAGGTCTTCCTATCTCTCTCTTCTTTCATGAAAGAAGGGATTCTGAACACTTTTGCTCTTACACAACATCCATTCTGCATTGCAAAGTCAGTTAACTATGTACTATAATCTCACAATGTTGTTAGTTGCTTGTTCTTGCTTCTTTCTGTCTCTGTCTCTGTCTCTCTCTGTCTCTCTGTCTCTTCATCTCTCTCTCTCCTCTCTCTCTCTCTCTCTCTCTCTCTCTCTCTCTCTCTCTCTCTCTCTCTGTGTGTGTGTGTGTGTGTGTGTGATTTACTCTTACTTGCCTTGGCTTCACAGAGTGATGTCTCATTAATTTCTTCACTGTAACTGTAGCATGATTTAGGGGAAGCTAAATAATAGATATGTGTATTCAGACTATTGTTTCAACAGAAAAGCTTAATCTCTAACAGACTATTAAAACTATGGAACTTTCTAGGTCTACAGTGAAATAGAGAGAAACCTTCAAGTTTTGAGTGTGGCATCTATGCCTCTATGCCTCACCATTCTCAAACCAAACTGCATCTATTAAGTCGTACAGTTTTGATAGTAAACACCAAAAGCAGTCTTTCTTTGATTATAGACAGCTCTTTGCTATGTGCTCATTTAATACTAATTGACCAATTCTTTCCATGTGTTTCGACTGAAATGTTGTAGGAGGGGAGATGGCACAAACAAAGCAGGAAAGAAGCTCCGGCCAAGAGAAGGTAAAGCTCCAGGTACATATCAATGAAGGCATTACACATTTCTTACACCTTCTGATCTGTTTGTCCTTAAGATCATCACAGACTTTAACTTGGGAGAAAACTTCGCAGAACTTTATTTTGTAACTTCACAGAAGAAAAACCTCAAACTTAATGACTTTCACTTCATGGGTAGCAATTAAACACTTTTACATTGTAATTTTGCACTCCTACAGAATCATATCTTTCTTCATTTAGTAAGTATATACCTTAAAGATGATTTTAGTGGTGAACTTTACTTGAACTAACCCGTGTTATCTCTATTACAAATTATTCTTGAGTGAAAAGAAAAGAAACACTTAATAAATATTAATGTTAGTAAGATCCTTGAACATTTCGTAAATATTCAGACATGAGAACAATCCTGGAGCCACTAAAATATGATAATTTATGTATTTATTAACTATCCTATGTGAATGATTAGTTCTGCTATCAAACAAGAGCTGCAGATTATAATTTTAGGATTCCTAATAAGTAACGACAGTGTTGACTTTTTATAAACCTGAAAAATAACTAAGTATTCTAAATAACTTTCTTTTTAACATGTTACTTTTAAGTTACAATCGCCATCCACTTGTGTATTTGTGCACATTGTGTTTGTGTATGCGTGTGCACATTTGTGCGTGGGGTGCACAGGAGTGCTTGTGAACGTAGAGGTAAGAGGAGGGGAACTGGCAGGGGATTTGCTAACTAGGCTGTGTCTGCCTCCCTCGCACTGGGATCACATGTTCGTTTGCCACATCAAGCTTTTTTAAGTGTCACCTAGATTGAACTCAGTTCATCGCACTTGGAAGGCAAGTAACGTCCAAGCTTGTCATTTAGTCCTGTTCCTTTCAAAATGTATCATTTACACATATGTGTACCTTAAATTTTGAGTTTCTGTCTCTCTCTCTGGCTTGCTTTTTGGTTGTTCATTTTGAGGCAGCTTCTCACGACCCATAGCCTAGGTTCTTGAAAATACACTTTGTAGTCAGGCTGTTCTTGAACTTTCCGTCTTCTGCCTCAGCCTTCTTAGTGCTGAGATTGCAGGTGTGCATCTCAATGCCTTGCTCCTCACACCACTGCAACCCTTCTTGCAATGTGGCTAGGAGATCAGTAAGTCTTTATACCATCAAGGGCCATGTCTTTATGAAATCAGATGTTTTTATAGTACTAAAATGAGTGCTGTGAAGGCATCTGGAAAGTAATGGGAATTCACAACATTTTTGGAATTTTGGGGTTTTCCTAAATTTGTAATGTATTTCTTCTGTATCTAATTTCATGACAATTCTATTTTAGTAACTCATCATTATTAACTTTTCCAAAGAACTGGACATAGTTTTCATAGGAACAGCTGTATTTAGCACTTGCAGTTTTTTCAAGTCATGTTCTAGTTAGAATAATGAATGTAACTTTCATAAGCTTGTTTGGGTGAAAATATAACTGATTTCAAAATCGGTGGAAACAGACCAGGCCCGATAGAAAATGGCTGAACAGTTTCCAGTATGGAGTCTGTCACTGGGATCACCTGCTTTGCATTTAGTGGGACATGGGGATCTTTGTCTGTGCTGACGAGTCCAATGGGTTGGGGTCTTAAAGGAGATCTTTCACTGTGCCAGGTCTCTGAGCATCTTTTAAGGGTGATGAAGAGGTGACAGAAGGAGAACTCTGAAATGATCTTGCAGATGCAGGGTGCTTCCTTTCATTAATATGCAAATCTAACATAGATTTGAGCTTTTGCATAATTTAAAATTTCCAACTAA
This sequence comes from Rhombomys opimus, assembly GCA_010120015.1. Lineage (NCBI taxonomy): Eukaryota > Metazoa > Chordata > Mammalia > Rodentia > Muridae > Rhombomys > Rhombomys opimus. The sequence continues at coordinate 1,181,593 of REGO01000417.1, forward strand.
AACAAGTTAGACAAAGTAATTTTATTTAAATTATGTCATATGCTACTACTATTTATCAAGTTTGTGTCATAAAACCTATCTACGAAGCCGAAACGAAAGATTCCCTTGTGCTCTTGTGCGGCATGCTATTGCTTGTGTGTGCCTCTGTGTCTGTTTGACAGCTGTAAGTGGGATTATAATGCCTGCATGGAAACATATTTTCTGCACATTCGAACTGTGCTTATATCACACTCAGTTTTCTTCGACAATACTCTGGAAAAGGAGATAGGAACAAATGGATACACTAATCCTGGATATTTGCTATTATTCCCTTTGAACTGTCTTTATCTTCTCCTTAATCTGATCTTTCCTGAGCTGCTTAGTCCATTCTGTTCAGATTATCCATGGAAACAATGGAGAGGGAAACTCTCAAGATAGGAACCCATACTACCAATGTTCTCTGCAGTTAAGTAGCATTAATAGCATTTGTATACATTTTTGTTAGAATGATTAACTGAAGTACTGTATATAGAAGCACGTAGAGCCGTAACTTACATGTGATCAACATTACTTCGGCCTGCTGCCTTATCAATAGTGTTGTCATATTATTATTGTTACAGAGGGTACCAACCGTGTTCCTCATGGGGGTTCTGAAACTTGTGCTGTTCTCTACAGACCCAGGACTGGAGAATGGATACACCAATGAATTTTTAGTCAACAGTACAGGCTGTTTTTCTTTCTTCTTTCCTTTCTTTTTTCCTTCCTTCCTTCCTTCCTTCCTTCCTTCCTTCCTTTCTTTCTTTCTTTCTTTCTTTCTTTCTTTCTTTCTTTCTTTCTTTCTTTCTTTCTTCCATCCCCCTTCTCTCTCTCTCTCTTTCCTTCTTTCTCTCTCTCTTTTTCTTTCTTTCCTTTTGCTTCCTTGCCAGTTGCAGTTTAGATGCCGCCCCTCAGCATTTTATTTGCATCACTCATCCTCAGACATACAACAAACACTGCTACTTTATAACTCACAGTTGTGAGGAAATCTTCCCATTGTGATCATTATAAAAGCTAAGCTTCTATCTATAGAGAATAAACATTCAGAGCTATTTCTTTTTGTTCTTGCCTGATCTTCATAGATGCAAAATTAGAGCACAACTTTAATTATTCATTTCTGCTTTGATGGTTCCATTCATTTTTTATGATTTTGGGGAATCATTTAGGAGAGCTAATTCACTTGTACTCAAATGAGATTTCTGTTTCTGTTATACTGCTAACAACCTTCAAATGAGTGACATGTCTTAGTGTACATTTTAGCTTGTAAAAGTGCCTAGAATTCTTGAGAAAATCTCAATGATTTTTTTTTGTTTATTGTTAAGTAATACAAAATATATCCTGAAAAGGAAGGTAGAGAAAACAGAAAATTGGCACAATTGATAGAATTTTAAATGTTTCAACTGTCAATACACTTAAGCTAGATATGTCTATATATTTTTTTTAATACTGTGGAAATAGTCTTCTTGATGTCCATGTCATATGACACTAATATTATCATGCGTAGCGATACCTCAGTTTTTCACATTTTGGCCTCAAATGTTAAGTTTTATATCACATGTGGGAGAAGAGCCAAGCTTTGTCTTGTCTGTAGAATATTTACCTGTTGAAGGCCCTCTTAGTAAAACAAATAATAAATTGAAAGAAAAAATTAGATGCAAATGTAAATTTTGTATAGGCCAACAAATTTCAACTTGAAAGTTAAGCAGCTTCCATGGTATACACATGTTCTAAAAGCCCAGAAATAATTTGCTATATTAAATAACTGAGTTACAAATTTCTACAGTAATCCTACATACACTTTAATGATGTCATTACAAGACAAACTGTTCTCTTGTAGTCTCTATGCATATCCCAGAAAGGTAATCCATCTTTTTTTTTCTAGTATGATGATTGAAAGTTGTTCATTAATACCATTGGAATATGTCCACGTGAGGTTTTGTTCTAAGACATATTTATAGCACTGCTTTTGATTTTATGTGCTTCCTAGTTTTATGTCAATGTGACACAAACTAAAGTCATCTGAGAAGAGGGAACCTCAGTTGAGAAAATGCCTCCTGAGGTGAGGTAGAGGCTGGAGAGATGGCTCAGGTGGTAAGAGCCTGGCTGCTCTTCCAGAGGTCCTGAGTTCAATTTCCAGCCCCTGCACGGTGGTTCAAAACTGTCTATAACTGTCTGTAGTCCTGTGGGATCTGATTATCTCTTATAGTGTGCAGAATTATATGCAGACAAAACAGCCATATACGTAAAATACACAGATAAATAAAATTTAAAAAATAAAATAAAATGCATGCATAATTTCAGGCAACAGGCAAGCCTATAGGGCACCTTTCTTAATTAATGATTGATGTGGGAGTGCTCAGCCAATTGTGAGTGGCAGTGCTACTCCTTGGATAGAGATGCCGGGTTCTATAGGGAAGCAGGCTAAACAAGTCAGTGTGAGCAAACTGGTAAGGAGCAATCCTCCTTGGCCTCTTCATCGGCTCCTGTCTCCAGGTTCCTGCCTTGTTTGAGTTTCTGTCCAGACTTCCTCCAATGATGGCCTATTAATATGGAAGCCTAATCCTTTTCTTCCCCAGTTGGCTTTTTTTTAATTAATTTTTTATTTTTTTAATATTAGTTACAGTTTATTAACTTTTTATCCCAGCTGTTTCCTGCTCCCTCATTCCCTCCTAAATTCATTCTCTGTCTCTCATCTTCTCCCTACCCCTTTCTAAGCCCACTGATAAAGGACGACTTCCTCCCCTTTCATCTGACCCTAGCTTATCAGGTATTTTCAGGCCTAGCTCAAAGTCCTTCTGTGTGGCCTAGCAAGGCTGCTCCTCCCTCAGGTGGGGTTGGGGGGAGGTCAAAGAGCCAGCCATTGCGTTCATGTCAGTAACAGTCCCTGTTCCCCTTACTAGGGTACCCACTTGGATACTGAGCTATCATGGGCTACATCCAAGCAAGGGCTCTAGGCTAAATCCGAACTTGGAAACAACCCAAATATCCATCAACAAAGGAATGGATACAGAAATTGTGGTACTTTTACACAATAGAATACTACTCAGCAATTAAAAACAACAAAATCATAAAATTTGCAGGCAAATGGTGGGATCTAGAAAAGATCATTCTGAGTGAGGTATCCCAGAAGGAGAAAGACACACACCGTATATACTCACTTATAAATGGTACTAGACCTATAAGATAGGATAAACATACTGAAATCTGTACACCTAAAGAAGATAAACAAGAAAGAGAACCTGGGGTAAGATGATCAATCCTCACTTAGAAAGACAAATGGGATGGACATTGGAAATAGGAGAAAACAAGTAACAGGACAGGAGCCTACCACAGAGGGCCTCTGAAAGACTCTACCTAGCAGTGTATCAAAGCAGATGCTGAGACTCATAAAACCTTGAAACCTTGGGCATAGTGCAGGGAATCATATGAAAAAAGGGGGAGTTAGTATGACTTGGAGAGGACAGGAGCTCCACAAGGACCAAATATATATGGCCCCAGGGGTCTTTTGTGAGACTGTATCCCCAGTTTGCTTTTGGTCACGTTATTTTCTCATAGTAATAGTAATCCTAAATAGTATGATGTACAAATATAGGAATTCTAATAAATTCTACTTGGAAGATTCTTATAAATTATTATGTTATGGTGATAATTATATGTATAGCATTACCAAAAATATTCTTGAAAGAACTTGCATTTAAATTTGTAGCAGCTTGATTTGTAATAGCCAGACACTGGAAACAGCCCAGATGCCCTTCAGTTGAGGAGTGGATACAGAAATTGTGGTACATATACACAATGGAATATTACTCAGAGATAAAAAAAAAACAAGGAAATCATGAAATTTGCAAGTAAATGGTGGGAACTGGAAAAGATCATCCTGAATGATGTATCCCAGAAGCAGAAAGACACACAGGGTATATACTCACTCATAAGTGGATATTAGACATATAGTATAGGATAAACATACCAAAATCTGTACACCTAAGGAAGCTAATCGGGAAGGAGGACTCTGGCTAAGATGCTCATCCCCATTCAGAAAGGCAAAGAGGATGGACATCGGAGGAGGGAGAAAACAGGGAACAGGACAGGAGAACCTCTGAAATGCTCTTCCCTGTAGGGTATGGAGGCAGATGCTGAGACTCATAGCCAAACTTTGGGCAGAGTGCAGGGACTCTTACAAAAGAAGTGGGAGATAGTAAGACCTGGAGAGGACAGTTATTCCACAAGGGCAGCAATAGATCCAAAAAGTCTGGGCACAGGGGTCTTTTCTGAAACTGACACTCCAGCCAAGAACCACTCATGTAGATGGCCTGGAACCCCTGCACAGAGGTAGCCTATGGCAGTTAGTATCCAAGTGGCCTCCATAGTAATGGGGACAGGGACTGTCTCTGACATGTACTGATTGGCTTGCTCTTTGATCACCTCCCCCTGAGGTGGGAGCAACCTTAACAGGCCACAGAAGAAGACAATGCAGCCACTCCTGATAAGACCTGATAGACTAGGGTTAGAGGGAAGGGGAGGAGGACCTCCCTTTTTAGTGGACTGGGAGAGGGACACAGGTGGGGAAGAGGGAGGGTGGGATTGGGATTGGAAGCTGTTGGCATCTGATTCCCCTGGAGCTGGAGATGCAGGCTGTTGTGAGCCACATGCTAAAAAAGTGGAGTGCCTGCAGGGACAAACTGCATAGACTCTGCTGAGCATCTCCAACCTGCATCGTAATTGGCATCAGTGAGAATGGCACCCTCCTCTCATAATTTCATATGTCTGAGAGCTAGCAGATTTCGCCATGAATCAGTTTCTCATTTCATACATTTCAAACCTTACTAATTCTCTCTTACCTATGACTCCTGTACTAGGAATGGTAAGCACTGTCCCACCCCACTCCAGCCACATCTGCTTATTCACGTCAGTAATGGAAACTTAATGATAGATGTAAAAGGTGAAATATAAATCTATTACAACTAAGAAAATACGTACTCAAACGATCTTCTTTTAACCGGATTCTAAAATGTATAAGGCGACTTCATTGCTCCTTGGCTCCATGTGATTTAGGATCAGGAAGAAGTCAGAAAGGGGAAAGATGGTAGCTTGTCTACCTGGTTAACAATAAGATACAGTGTTTCTAAAACTTTAGGGAAGAAATCAGTGGTTGTATGAATACTTTGCAAGGGAAAGACTAGAAACTACATAGTCTGCCTAAGTGAAGCAACCAAGACTCAAGCTTCTAGCCTGTAGTCAATTTCACATTGATTTTAGGAACTTGTGAGGGTCAGCTTTCCAAAGCTTTCTCCAAACTTAGATTGTGTGTGTGTGTGTGCATGTGTGTGTGTTTGTATGTGTGCTCTCACTCTGCCTTTTCTTAAAGTCAAGTAAGTTCAAAACTATATTATTTGTGACCTAAGAATTGTTCAATTTCTAAAGCATTGGTTCTTTGTGGATTAGTCAAATCTGAATGCTTTCAATAATTTAGACAAGAGGGAGGTTAGAGGAGCATGCTTTGATCTAAGAAATGAAAGGAAGAGCTAGTTCAAACTGCTGAAGGAAAAAGAACAAGTGTCGAAAAGCTAGGGACACACTGACTTTATCAAGTGCTCTATTTGCAAAATTAAACAGGATATTGGTCTCCTAGGTCAGGAGTCTTGATATTTCCTAGTAAAGTGGGGTTGAACGGATAAAAAAAATCAACTGAGAATAGCTTGATTCTCAAGAGACCGAAGCATAATTCTAAATATCAACATAATGCAAAATCAAACTCTCTTCAGCCAGAACACTTGTGCTAGGGTTGTAGGGCTTCTCTTCCTATCAGTGAGCATGAAGAGCAAGACAGTTTGATTGTGAAGGTACCTGGTGAGTGTGAATGAGAGTATGGAGCGAAGGTTCTCAATTAGCAGATGTTGAACCATTATTTACCATGTCTGTTGGCTACAGTTTGCTTTGCTAGATGTAGTAGTTCATTTGTCACGTATTTTCCTTCTGAAAAACACAATTTTCTTAATCTTTATGACATAGCTATGGCTTAAATACTGAATTAAATTTGAGATGGCTTTGTAATCCTTTAAATGACACAACATATATGTTTTATATTTCAACATTTCTTTTATACGTAAGTAGGAACACATGTAGTTGACAAACAAGAAGACTTTTTTCCAGAAGGAAAAGGCCGCTGGCCCCATTCACTCACAATCCCAAGTCTTTCTTACGGAACATACCCGCACATGTACAGGTAACATCATTAGTAGAATTTCTTGATTATCAGTGTTCAGATATTTGCTATTAAGTTTTTTACCGAGTTAAAGATTTAGCTTTTAGCTACCTGGTGATCCTCAATGTTTCTTTCTTCCATTCTAGTATGCATTTCTGCTCTATAAGTCTTCTCTTTTGAGCCCATCTCTTTTCTAGCTCCTGTTATTTGTGTTTTAGTTTTTCACTGTCAAGACTGGACAGTTTTCTATAGCATATGAAAGAAGTAATTAAACCCCAGACTAATAATGTTCCCATTCCGTCTGTGAGTTGACTACTACGAAAAAAGATTAAGGGGCCAGGGAGATAGATCAATGTTTAGGACCACTTGTAGCTCTTGCAGAGGACCTGGGTTTCCCAGAATCTACCTGGCAGATTACCACAACCTGTAACTCAAGTTCTATAGGGTCATTAGTCCTCTTATGGCCTCTGAGTGCACCAGACATAAACAGAGTGCACAAAAACAAAAACAAAAACAAAAACAAAAAAACATATAGGCAACACTCAGACATAAAATTAAAAAATAAACAAAAAGAAAAGATTAGAACAAGGTAAAAATTGTTCCCAATGCCTGTGGCCTTTCAAAACCCGAATATTTCTTAACTCATAACCTTCAGGAAAGATGTCTCACAGTGCTCAATTTGTGATGTCCTTCTGCGCTACTTTGCATATGTGTCCTTCAGCTCTGAGCACAATTGCAAAAGCCTACCAGGTCAAGACAACCCATACTACTGATTTTTTTCTTTGTTTTGTTTTGTTTTGTTTTATATCAGGTAGACAGTGTGATGTTATTTTCAATTGAACACGAGTTCTCACTGACTTTAGCACAGGCATCAGTAATTTCATGCCAAAATGAAGCTAGAGAACTACATGATTCAGGTAATGTTTTTTCTTTAACCTTGCAAATTTTGAAATCTAACAACAAAAAAAGCCACAATGGTTTTGTAATTATACTTCTGGGTGCTGTTTTTCCCCTCTTTCGATTCAGTGCTTTGTCTTGCTGTTACCTCTTGTTCTCCATGTTGTTCGCTCTTAGCGATAATGCTACCCCTCCTCTCTCTGTCCCATTTCATACACTGTGGTTGCAGTCAACAAAGCGGGATAACTACAGCGATAAACCTTCTTCCTCTGGGAAATCACAGTAACTCTACATTCAGCATGTTAAAAGTTACAGCCATCATCTTACATCCAGCCCAGACCTTCCTGAGACCCCATCTCAGGACATCACATTCCAGTGGTAAGTTTGTAGAAAGCATCCCAGGTTCTGTTTTATTATTATTATTTTTTGTTGTCGTTTAGTTGTTTTTTTTCCCCTCTAATCTCCTTCTGCCTGCTGTAAGTCATTCTCTATTGGATCCCATAAAAAGCAGGGGATTAGAGCAGTTTCCTCTGTCTTTGTGACTGCTACCTTCCTTTGGACTGACCTATTCTAAACACTGAGAAATCACTGCTGTTTAACTATGTGGGCCTAAGTCTTACTCTCAGGTACAATAAACTTTCTTATATCCAGACCTGATTACATAAGTTTTTTCCCCCATTGTGTAAAGCCTTACTGCCTTTTCAGTGTATGCATGGAAGTGCCTCAGATACCAGGCCTATCTGTGGCCTTTCATTGTATCTTTGCCTAGAATCTATTTAACTCACCAAGTCACTGTCAGTTTTTATGAACAGACACGAACAGAAGGAACATAAATTGCCTCACTCAGATGGAATGGTAAGTAACTCTCTAGGGCATGTTCATAACCAATGATTGATGTGGGAGGGCACAGCCCACCATGGGTTGTTTAAGAAAGCACACTCAACAAGTTATGGGAATTAAGCCAATAAGCAGCATTTCTTAATGGTCTCTGCTTCTGTTTCTACCTCCAGGTTTCTGCCTGGATTCCTACCCCCATTTCCCTGGACGATGAATTCAGGTGCTATGATGAAGTAAACCTCCTCCAAGTTCACTTTGGCCTATGTTTTATCACATCAACAGCAAGCACACTAGGACAATACGTTTCACAATCCCCTTACTCCAGCCTCAGCTTTCCTAAGACGTGTGACCATTGCTTGGGATCTGGGCTTCAGGTAAAGCTAGCACAAGTTTGTTGTTCCAGGAGATGGTCGGGTTTATAACAGCAAGCAGAGGGTTAGGTCATACAGACGTTACAACTAATGATCAGCTTATGGCAAGTTCTAGATCATCAACATAATTTTTAAAGCAATATAATTATGAAAAATTTAACTAATCAAGCTGATTTTGAACACTAACAATGCTATGAAAAAAAAAAAAAAGAAAAAAGAAAAAACAAACCAAAACCAAAACCAAAGCAAAGATGTCTATATGGGCAAATTCAGAGCAAATCAGAGTACAATTCAGCTATAAAGAACAAGGAAATCATGAAGTTTGCAGACAGTAGACCTAGAAAACATTATACTGAGTGAGGTAACCCAGAAAACAAATGTCTCTTGCTCTCTTTCAACTGCTTTTCCTGACAGCAAATCTTCAGATATGTGTAGTTGTCACTTCTTTTCAAAGGACCACCACAGAAAATCACAAATGGACATAATGCAGAAATCAAAATATTGTTGAGCCCCACTATATATCTATACTACACTCCTTCATTTATGGTTCAAGGAACACCAGAGATGATGGGGAGAAGGGATTTTAAGAGCCGGAATACCAGGAAGTCTGTTGTGAAACAGTTTTTCCTAGAAATGGCTATGCATAAACAAGACTAAATCAATGGCAATATCATTAGATATGGTAATGTAGAAGAGGGAAACTCATGGCTTCCAACCCCTTGAAAAAGAACTATAGGAAACTAATGACTCTGGGAGAGGGACAATTACCCTCTCCTAGGGATAAGCCCCCTGATAAGTTGATTAATACAAAGTGGTCATCCCTAAAACCATGCACACATAAACAACAAAATGAATTCATCAGGTTGTATTTATATATTTGTGTATACATATGCATCCATATATATGTAGGTAACAAATATAATCAAAGAAAAAGAGGCTATTAACTTGAGAGTTGGAGGAGATGTAGAAAGTGCTGGGTGGAAGAAAAGGAGGGTAAAAGTTATATAATTTCACAAACTAAGTAATCCAATTAAAAATGGAATACAGAGTTAAACAGAGAATTCTCAATAGAGGAATATCAAATGACAGAAAAACACTTAAAGAAATATTCAATATTCAGTATCGTTAGTCATCATGTAAATGCAAATCAAAATAACCCTGAAATTTCACCTTACATCCATCAGGATGGCTAAGATCAAGAACTCGAGCGACAACACACACTAGGGAGGATATGGAGAAAGGGGAACTCTCCTCCATTGCTGCTGGGAATGTAAACTTGTACAACCATTTTGGAAACCAATCTGGTGCTTTCTTAGACAATTAGGAATAGTGCTATGTCAAGATCCAGCTATACCACTCCTCGGCATATATCCAAAAGATGCTCAAGTATACAACAAGGACATTTGCCTAACCATGTTCATAGCAGCTCTAGTTGTAATAGCCAGAAGCTGGAAACAATCCAGATGTCCCTCAATTGAGGAGTGGATACAGAAATTGTGGTACATTTGCACAATAGAATACCACTCAGCAATTAAAAATGAAATCATGAAATTTGCAGTCAAGTGGTGGGACCTAGAAAAGATCATCTTGCGTGAGGTAACCCAGGAACAGAAAGACACACATGATATATACTCACTCATAAGTGGTTATTAGACATATAATACAGGATAAACATATTAAAATCTATACTTCTAAAGAAGCTAAACAACAAGGAAGACCCTAGGGAAGATGTCATTCCTTATTCAGAAGGGCAAATGTGATAGACATTGGAAGCAGGAGAAGACAGGGAACAGGACAGGAGCCTACCACAGAGGGCCTCTGAAAGACTCTATTGATCGAGGTATTGAAGCAGATGCTGAGACTCATAGTCAAACTTTGGGCCTAGTGCATGGAATCTTATGAAAGAAGGGGAGATAGAAAGACCTGGAGGGGACAGGAGCTCCAAAAGGACACAAACAGAACCAAAAAAAACTGAGCCCTGGGAGCCCTGAAGAGAACGATGCCCCAACCAAGGACAATGCTTGGAGAGCACCTAAAACCCTGAAACCCTGGCTCATTGTAGCTCATGCACTCAGTCTCCAAGTGAGGTCCCTAGTAAGGAAAGCAGGGGATTTCTCTGGCGTGAATTCAGTGGCTGGCTCTCTGATCACCTCCCCCTTTGGGATGCAGCCTTGCCAGGCCACAGAAGAAGACAATGTAGCCAGTCCTGATAGGCTAGGGTCAGTGGACTAGGGGAGGTACCAGGGTGGGTTGTTACCCCTTGACGGCCTCTCCTTCTTTGAGAAGAAGGAGAGGAAGGGGTTGTGAGGGTGGGACCAGGAAGAGAGGAGAGAAGGGATTGAGATCAGGCTGTCAAGTGATTAAATAAAAATAAATAAATAAATAAAATTTATAATAATAAAATAATAAGTAAAATTTAGAAAAATAAATTCTAATATGTGCTTTTGAATTAAAGTATGAGCTGATTTGAGGTTTTGAGCCAAGATTTAGGCACTGTCTGTCTCTTTAAGATAAAAAAAGACTGTATGGTTGCAGGTTCACCTTACAGGGTACAGAAACACTGAAAATTAGCAGCACCAAGCAACAGATAGTGAAGGTAATTAAGAAATTGGAGAACAAATTTCTTATTCATAAAGTTTGTGTTTATGTTTGAATAAGTTTCAGAATATTTCAAATATCTCTCCAAGAGAATGAACTAGTAGATTTAAATTAAATAAAATGAACTAGTAGATTTAAATTCAAAACCTGTAACAAATTTATCACAATGTAGTATGTCTGAGCATTCCCATTAAGATCATTATTTAGTGTTCCCAAAACACACAAAGCAAAACAAAGACTTGTTTCACATTGAAGAAATTAAGAAATTAAAGCTTGTAGAAAAGCAGCTTTTTGGCCACATTTCAATTCATAAACATCAAGTGTAATTCCTGGTAGTTTAAAGAGGGGTTACAAAAAACTGAGAAAATATTTAGGGTTAGGGTTAGGGTTAGGGTTAGATTTTATTGCTGCATTTTCAAAGACCACAAATTCTGGATGCTCAGAATAGCAACGAGAATAAAGCTGTTGCCTAACTTTCAAAGCACAAGTCTATTTATACCATCCCAAAAGATAGTCATTTTTTTTTCTATTGAAAATACTTTTAGAGAATTGAGCAAGGATATTACACGAGCAAAGGCGCATTATCCATCCTTTCAGGAAGCGGGTACCAGGCAATGTTGGCATCTACATGGGTCTTTAGCGGCATATAGTGAATAAGAAACCACGCCCATAAGGAATGCATGTCTAATGGGTCAAAATATAACACTGCACTCCCCCCTTCTGTCTTTCTGTCTCTCTCTGAGAAGCCATTCTTCTTAAAAGAGGGATGAGGCTAAGGGCTTCTCTCCTCTGCCACACACAAGCTCAGGAGCTTTCCTTGAATACAGACTCTCACTATAAAGTAGTTGTTTTTAAAATATCTGTTCTACAACCCGGGTAAAGTGTGCGTGGTGGCTACTTCGTTAGGATCAGGGGTTTTGTTCTTTTTCTTTGAGGAGGGATCTGGCCCTATCCTGTATGGCCTGAGTATCACGTCCACTCAGGTCACAGAGAGCTAACCGATCAACTCTGTACTCGGATGTGAGTCAGATGTGACTCATTATAGCTAGAATCTTTGAAGGACAGTCTTATTGCCTATGAACTGTTTCAGCTCTTGCTCTCAGCTCTGACTGTCTGGTAAGCATCTCTGAAAATTCCTTCCCCCACTGACAAAGGAAACTGGATTTCTCTTACTAAAACATATCTCTTTTTTTTTTCTTTTCCCTTAAAAACTGCTCAGATTGGCATAACATACGTTGATTCTGGTTATCTTTACATTTTACCTAGAAAATTGTTAAACATCTAATATATGCAAAGGCAACGAAGGAGCGAGTCAGGGCATGGTTGTGTCTATTTCCTTCACTCACAGCTCACCTGCTGCTTGCAGAAGATGCCACTTGTTGGTTTTTATCTGAACACAGCAGCATCTCCCTCTTTGCACTAGAACTACTCTTTCCTGTGAGATAATGTTCTTCCTCCTTTCCATTGATTCCGTGAAGGAGTATCAGTGCAACATTCCATGAAGGAATGTCAGGGCAACCCCTATGAGATCTACCGAGTTGAACCACTAGATCCCACCTCCCACCGGGTGAACAAAATCACTCTTGTGGGATTCATAGTCTAGAGAGAAATAAGTTCCCTCCCCCCAGGCTCTGCTAACGTGAGACGAGGTGAACCTGGTAACCGCTTTCTTTGTAACCAGTAGGTCTGCTCAATTTCTCTTTCTGTGACAGGAGGGATGACTTATACAGGTTCAAGTTGATATTCTTAGAGTGGCAAGGAGGCTATCTCCATAAGAGGAATGTTCTAGAATAACTCTACTAGGGAGAAAGTCAGTTTCTACAAAGTAGAGAATTTCTGTTTCTGAGGTTTTCAAAGTTGTAATTTTCCCATTTCTAAGCATTGCAGTATCTTGTTGCTGCAGAATAAGTTTAGAAACTAAAACTAAAGTTTCTGACAGATTTCTCTTCCCACAGAGAAACAAATGTTCTGTGGTTGAGATAAAAAAACAAACAAGCATTCAGAAGTTTCTTCCTTTTTACTTTTTTATTGATTTGGATAGTGTCTCTCTGCCTTTTAGTTAGTTTGGCTAAGGGTTTGTCTATCTTGTTGATTTTCTCAAAGAACCAGCACTTCATTTCATTGATTCTTTGATTTTTTTTTTTTATGTAGTCCAAGTTGACCTGAAATTCCTTCTTACACTGTATGCTCCTGAGTGCTGGGATGTATCTTTATTTTTTATTATTTTTTATTTTATTTTTCTTTATTAATTACACTTTACTCACTTTGTATCCCCCCCCCCCCGTGGTTCCCTTCCTCCTCCCCTCACAATCCCTCCCTTCCTCCACCCTCTGCATGCATGCCCCTCCCCAAGTCCACTGATAGGGGAGGACTTCTTTTCCTTCCTTCTGATCCTAGTCAATTAGGTCTCATCAGGAGTGGCATTACCAGGCCACAGAAGAGGACAAGGCAGCCACTCCTTTGAATTGTTTTATTTGTTTCTAATTTATTGATTTCAGACCTGAATTTGATTATTTCCAGCCATCTACCCCTCTTGGGTATGTCTGCTTCTTCCCCCTCCCCCTAGGACTTTCAGGTGAGCCATTAATTTACTTGAACGAGATGTCTCAGATTTCTTCTTGAAGGCACTTAGTGCTTCAAGAACTTTCCTCTTAGCACTGCTTTCATTGTGTCCATAGTTTAGGTGTGTTGTGCCTTCACTTTCATTGAATTATAGAAAGACTTTAATTTTTTTCTTTATTTCTTCCATGGCCCAGCTGTCATTTAGTAGCAAGTTGTTCAGTTTCCATGTGTGTGAAGACTTTTTGCTATTTATGTTGTTGTTGAGGTCCAGCTTTAGTCCATGGTGGTCAGATAGAATACAAGGGATTTCAATCTTCTTGTATCCGTTGAGACGTGTACTGTGACCAACTATATAGTCTATTTTGGAGAAGGTTCCATGAGGTGCTGACAAGAAAGTAAATTCTTTTGTGTTTAGGTGAAAAGTTCTATAGATGTCTGTTAGGTCCATTTGATTCATGACCTCTGTTAGAGTCATTGTTTCTTTGTTTAATTTATGTTTTGTTGACCTGTCCTTTGTTGAGAGTGGGGTGTTGAAGTCTTCCACTATTAATGTGTGAGTATCTATGTGTGGTTTAAGTTTTATTAATGTTTCTTTTACAAATGTGGGTGCCATTGTATTTGGGTCACAGATGTTAAGGATTGTGATGTCTTCCTGGTGGAATTTTTCCCTTGATGAGTATGAAGTGTCCATCCACATGTCTTGATTAATTTTGGTTTTATTTATGATAATATCATAAATGTATATATTCAAATTGTTTCTATATGAAACCTACAAAATATTCCCTATAAAAGACATGCTTTTACTATTATTGCCTGTTGATTTTGACAGTACCATGGGCCTCTGTGGCACACTTCTAAAATTAAGAGAAATGAATAAGTGTCTCTGAACTGTTTAGTTGTACGGTTTCCCCATTGCCTGTTCTATGAAAACAAGAACACTTGCTCTGATGCCCAGATTCATCCTTTCCCAGTTTTATGGGATGGTTTCTATCTTTCCAAATATCATACATTCAATAGAGTCTTCATAACACAAAGAGTGGATAAGGAAAATTGGAATTAATGTGCATACTGAAGTCACCTGCTATCCAGGTGAACCACAGACTAAGAAAAATGATAAACCCTTTGTGCATATTGCTTAACTATTAAACTGTGACCTACCACTTCTAGGCCCTAAGAGAACATACCACAGCTTGGTCCCAGGAATCCTGACTAGGGGACAACAAAGGGAAGAAGGAAAGACAGACACACAGGCACTTGTGCTGACTGATGTACGGATGTGTTCACTATGCTCGAGCGGAATCTTACTCAAGACTTCATTCACTCAGAGCTTTGTCTGTGTTGTAGTAAATAAAAATTGGCAAATATTGTTTATTATTAAAAGCCTATATCTACAATGATGGTTTTATTTAACCCAATAAAAGACATAGATACCTTATAGAGCTTAGATAAGCCTTATTTTAACTGGGGCTGGGCAGATATTAGCCCCTAACTTACATTGTTACCTCTCAGCTCCACATCCCATGCAATTTGCTTTAATCATTCCCATCTGGGCTACTTTTCACACTATTTACATAAGTACTTGCACATGCGTTTTTGTCTGGGCCACTCCTCTCCGCAGCATTCGGAGTTCAGTCCTCCTCTCTGTGCTAACCCAAGGTGACTCTTCCTTCTGCTCCCCCATACCTGTCTCCTCTGAGACATTTTAGCAAACAACTAAATCCTAAGGAATGATGGACAGGGCTTCCTTGCTGCAATTTGAGATGGCACAAGTGGCCCCCAACTTAGAATTCTCTCTCTCTCTTTCTCTCTCTCTCTCTCTCTCTCTCTCTCTCTCTCTCTCTCTCTTTTGCATGATATTTGAATGTCTTTGTTTTTCTTTATAGCGGGAAATAGAAAGTGTTTTTATTGTTTGAAATTAGTAAAGTACAGGAGACAGAGACAGGTGTATCTCTGTAAATTGTAGAGCAACCTGGTGTACACAATGAAGTCAGAGCAGGACCCCTGCTGAAAAGATAAAGGCCCTTACGTAGGACAGTCTAGGATTCAAAATGACACTTTTTTCCTCCTAAAGCTACTATGTAAGTTTTTCTTAATAATGAATAACAATGTCATTACTCATCTAGAGGAAGGACATACACCAATCTTGGGTTTATATAAGGGGAGGATGAGTCTGTCATCTCATTCTATTGGTGTTTGGTCCTTTTGCGGGGGGGGGGGATATACAGGTTCTCACAGGTAACATGCAGTTCTGTGTTTATATACGCACGGGATGGGGAGCTAAAATGTCATGCTGTATTGAAAAGCCAGCCAATCTTCTTAGGAAGTGGGGCTCCCATGGCTAAAACTGGTGCCGTAAAGCATTTTGGCCTAAAAGAGATATTCTGTTAGTCAATATAAGTACCCAAAGTTAGGCTGGGAGATGAACATGAAAGCTGCATGCTTTCCACAGCCAAAGACTATTAAATGAGAGAAGATGTCATGCTGCTCTGGGCAGCCGGCTTATCCCTATAGATGCAAGGTTCTTGTGGGAGACAGGTGGTGGCTCAGCCTGGTGCGACAGGTTCCAAGGGCCCAGAGGAAGATATATAAATAAAATACTACAATTTTCTCAAAACTTATCTATGCCATTGTTTTAAATGACATAGATAAGTTATTTTACAGTTTGGCTTACAATCCAGACTGGCTTATGGAATAACAGATGTCTTTCTTCTGCTCATAAAAGAGCAGAAAACCATACTTAATTGATCTGTGCATCCTGAACATCTCATAAATTTATAATTTTAGGGTTGTGTAATACCAAGGAGAACTCATATATTTATAGAACAAAAAAACTAGATACCAGTAAATTTGGATAAGACCTGACAAGATTCGTCCAGAAGAATGCTGCGACACATTCACACACACACACACACACACACACACACACACACACACACACGTGTGTTTGTTTCAACTCTGCTATAAGGTATTGGACCTATTCAACTCATTTATAAGTACAAGGTTTATTTCTAATGCTTTTAAAGCTGCTTTTACAAACTGTTTAGGATAGTTAAGTAATACAAACTAATGGTTAGTCAATCAGACCCATTGACATGTCAGATACTAGTCCAGAGTATAACAAAAAATGTACATCCTAGGTTAAACAGAGAGTAAATAGCTAAAACCAAGCAACATGCCTATTCAGATTTAAGATAAATAGAAAGGTAAATATGAATTTGCATTACAGAAAATATATAGATAAACATCTTCAAACACCTCAGAGACCTACAGAATATGACAACAAGACATGTCAACTCCTGGCAGCACCCAGCCTAACTCAAAGACGATATGAGCATCAGGAAACCTCCAGATGGAGTTGCTTCTAAGTGGCAAGCCAGTCATCAGGGCAAAGAAAATGCCCTCATTTCTACTACAGACACAATTCTGCCTAAAATGGGCAAGCTTGGAAACATGCAAAGTTGACTGCCAAGCTCTGTCAAGACAGGGTAAGCAAGTCTTTCACAGTTCCTGCTTCACTAATATGTTTGTCAGATATACTGGCCCAGAAGGCTGAATATGATGTTGGAACATTATAGAGAATTTTGGATGACTGTCCAAGTAATAAACTGACCACCATTTTAATTTTATTTTGGAAGATGCTTACCTGCACTTCCTGCTTTCTCAGATGTAATTTTATTCCTTTTCACATCTCTGATGAGGTTGAAGACTAAATAATTATAGTATTACAATTAACCTTAGTTGTTTAGGACTAAAGAAGATATTTTACAGTTCAGATAGATGTTTTTAGGTCTATAGAGACAAGATATAATAGGAAATAATTTAGGTACAAAACTGTAGACTCTCTTAGATATAACCTAGACAACATTTTCTTCAAGGTTGTCAAATACACTTAGACTAGGCATACTGTATATAAGTCTTACCTATTGGTTTTTATAATTGTTTTGTTGGTATAATGTTCTTGTGGAATGTATATAATTTACCTTTGTTCATTCAAATACTCATTTCTCTACCCCACTCTCTGGTTTCAATCTGGACATTGCATCGTGATGCTTATTCTAAGCATCATCTGTCTCACGTTTGTGTAAACATGCCACCATTTTTTCTCTGTATTGCCAATAAAACAACCAGCCAACACTGAACAGTGGAGAGACTAGGGTGAGACATCCTGGTCCAGAGGGGAGGAGAGAGAAAGGAATGAGAGGAGCCTGAGAAAGGAGAGACAGGAGAGAAGAGGACCTGGAAACACCAGGAGGGATGAACCAGACCTATGATATGAATAAAAAGCAAGTATAATGTGGGGAATCTGAATGGGAGGAAGCTATGTGGGCTTGGAGGTTTAGGATGAAGTAATTATTGCCCAGCATTGTGCTCTAGGTCTATTAAATAAATCCTAGTCTCTGTGTGATGAAGAGTCACCATGGTTTAGAATGGAGAGAACCATGTGAACAGGGAGGCATGAACTCTGAGAATGGCCTAGAGCGGAGTAACCCAGACAGAAAGCATGTGCAAGTATTTGTGGGCATATTGGATAGAAAGTAACCCAGATAGGAATGGTTAAACAACTGGCATGGGATATGGACTGAGAGGTATATCTACCCAGCCCCAGGTAAAATAAGGCTTATCTAAAACCAATCTGGTGTCTGTGTATTTTACTGTTTGGTAATGGGTTAAATAAAAGCACCCCTTTATCTATCTATCTATCTATCTATCTATCTATCTATCTATCTATCTATCTATTCATCTATCATTATAATTTATTCACTTTGCATCCAGCTGTAGCCCTCCCCCTCATCTCCTCCCAGTCCCACCCATCCTCCCTCTTCTCACCCTGTGCTCTTCCCCTAGTCCACTGATAGGGAAGGACCTCCTCCCCTTCTATCTGACCCTAGCCTATCAGATCTCATCAGGGCTGGAGGCATTATCTTTCTCTGTGGCCTGGCAAGGCTGCATCCCCCAGGGGGCGGTGAACAAAGACCCAGCAGCTGAGTTCATGTCAGAGATGCCTCCTATCCAAATCACTCAAATAATTATAGGATTTTTAATAATAAACATTATTAGCCATTTTTTAAAAATTTACAACCACACTAAAATAATGTATTTGTTAATAAAAGATACAACTTCAGCCAAAAGAGTTTCATTGAAGTAAAACAATTTTTTTTTGGCATATGTAATTTCATTCCATCACTAACTTTGTCATTCATCACCTCTCTGTTTTCACAAGGGTAGATGAACTTTGGCAGGACAACTGCCCTTGAATATAAACCCTGGGCCGGTACTTCATTTCCTGGGATTGCAACACCGCTGCAGGAATTGCCCACCTCTCAGACAAATGAATACTGAAAACTACAATAGCACTTTTAAATCTTGGGTCATGTCAATGAATTTCATATTCACACAGGGTTGCTGGAGTCTCAATCACAAATGCTTTGACGTGACACATGATCTAGGCTAAGAGGTTGTAACACTTTTTTTTTCTCTAATGATGAAGATTCCTTAAAGAAAATGTCTGTTCTCATTTAGGTTTACTAATGAGAACAGCTATGCTTACATTTCAGCAAATAATTCAACTGTCAATATTTATAGGGAACATGTTATATTCTGATACTTGGATATCATGCAATGATCAGATCATGTTAATTGGCATTACTATCATCTTAAATATTTTTTATTCCTTACATAGGAACCATTCACAATCTGCTCCAAGGGCTGTTTTGAAATGTAGAATCAATTGTGTCAATCACATTTCTTCTACTACATTAATTTTTTTTTAATCTAGGCACTCAAAGTTCCCATTGATAGACACCCAGTCTCTATATTCTTTGCCTCTGCTCTTTCCCCTAAGGAAAGTAATAAATCTTAGAGTTGTAACAAAATGGTGAGGTGGCTGTTCCTACTAAAAATCTAAGTGTGTTGTATTGAAAGTATTCACATGTTATTGCAATGTAAGGCCATGCAAAATCACTTATATGACTTATAGTGCAAATGCATGATGAGGGAACCCCCAACACTATATCTCACCTTCATTAACAACAACAAAAATATCTGCATATATTAATATTTGTTGTTCTCACCAATACTATTACTTGTTCACTGGAAAACCATTTCAGGCCTATAATTATCATTATGTTCATATACATTGAGTTTACAATGTATAACTATCTTTAATTCCCAAGACAAAAATATATTGAACATTTAGAGTGGCATAATGAAGATCTCTTGAGGACACAAACTGCATTAACATGTGGACATATGCCATGAGCATTTTTAGCTTTATATAAGATGTTTGGAATGGTAGAAAATGACAATAGTCTTAAGGTTTCATATTTTTTTAAATAAAGTAAAATAATATCTGTGGTTTGAATATGTATGGCTTAGGCAAATCAGATTTGCATCTTGAGGAGGGAAGGTATGAAATAAAAAAATGCTACATAGTCTATTAACCACACTGATAAATTTCCCATTTGTGAGAGAATCTATCTGGTAATTTCATGGGCCATTAAAATATGAGAGAAACTTACATGCGATATGACTTTTGAAGTTCTTTCATACACTTTTCATGAAGAGAAAAATGCAGTGTTTTTCTACAGTAAGTTCAGAACCATTTCTTTTTCTTTCTTTTTTTTTTAAATCCTATGCTTTAAATTTGGCTATTACTGAACACTGGGAGAGAGGCCTCATTATACCACCTAAGAATTTACCTAAGGAATAAGTATTTGCAGGGGACATTAGTTTGCTTTGTTTGTTTAAAATCTTATTCTGGATTTCATTTCCAGGTTGGGAAGACTGATGGTCTTAAAAGATTAAAATGGACATCTGATTCCCTGTATCAGTCCTGAAATACTTTCTTACAATTTTCTATCCAAAGTGAAACTCCCATTTCTTCCTAAAGATTAATTGAAACTCCATTTTCTGCACATACCACGTTCTTGTCCATTCCTCTGTTGTCTGTTCCTCTGCTGAGGGCCACCTGGGCTGCTTCCATCGTGTGGCTCTTCTACACAGTACTGCTCTCACACAGATGTGACGGTTTCTCTGTAGTAAGTTGACTCAGAATTATTTGGGTCATCTGGTAATTACATTTGTAATTTTTTGAAAAGCCTCTGCGTTGTCTGTCCATTTCTACATTTTCACTAGCAGCATGTTTCTCTACATCTTTGCTGTTTGTTTCTTTAAAGGTAGTCATTCTGACTGGGGTGAGGTGATTGTGGTTTCAATTCAAGTTCCCTTGATGGCTTATAGTGCTGAGAGCCATGTTATGCTATTTGCCGGAAATTAATGAAACTAGAGAACATATTAAGCTAAATAAGTCAAGGATGAAAGACAAATATTGTATTTTCTCTCTTGTTTGTGTATAATGGAATCTTGTATAGATAGACTTAAAAAATGTTCTTGATCCCATAGCAGATGAGTAAAATGGCATGATTCCTGCCAAGATGAGGCATGTCAACATCCTTTCGTGGAGAAGAGAGAACTCTTGAAGTCTCCTCTCACAAGAACTTATTTCCAGATAATTTAGGTAGAGGAGAAGGGAAGAGTAGCTGGAAGTGGGATAGAGACTTTCTTCAGTAACAAAATCATAAGAAGCCCTTTCCCCTATAAATAACCCTTCACTCAGGACCCTAAAAGAAATCCTAGTGAATCCCAGCGGTTATGAAAAAAATCCAAAACAAAGCTCCCCAAAAGTAGACATGGAAGAGGAAAACAGGTATGTGCAAAGGTAAAGGTGATCAGTGGGAGAAAAACAGGTAAGGGCAATGGGAGTCAAGGATGATAAAAAATACACTATTTGTATTTATGGAAATGCCACCATGAATCCCATTATTTATAAAATAAACATAGGCCTATGTAAATTTACACATTTATGGACATGATAGGAAGAAATACGGGAACGTGGGAGAAGGGTAAGGACTAAGGAGGGAAAGCTGTAGAGTTTTTAGGAAAGGAATGACACAAGGAAGAATAGGGACTAAATAGCATGTCTATGTTTGAAAGACATTGTTTTAGAGAACCCAATACTGTGTGTTCTCAACAACAATAAGCTACCATATTATAGTGTGTTAAATTTGATGAACCAGTGAGAAAAGACAATGACCTGTCTCACCCATTTTCAGTGTATAAAAATGTGTATATAGTTCAGATATACATCTCTGAGAAGTACCTCCACTAGGGAGTACCAGTTAGTCATGGGCCCTGGGGAGCACCGTGACTCGCAATTCACTGATGGAAGGTACAGTTTTATACCGTGCAGGAGCCATACCCATCTTGAAGTCAGGTGATATGTGCAAAACCCCAGGCTAGCCTCCACCCAGCAGATATGTCTTAGGTGTAACCACAGAGCTTCCACCCTGCTGTGGACCTCTGTTCATGTGGCCCATGCTGGCTTTTTCCTAACATTAAATAATTGATATGGGGGAAAACTTGTTCCATCTTATAACTGATAATTAATCCTTATCATACCAACCAGTGAGTGAGTGTTGTCACGCAAGCAGAAGAGTTTGATTGTTTTGTTTTGCGTTACTGAGACAAAGTCTCACTCTGTAGTCCGGGCTGGCCTGGAACTATGGTAACCTAGGCTAGCCTCAACTTCATGATAGCCAACTTCCATCAGCCTCCTGACTTTTGGGATTACAGGTTTGAGTTACTATATCCAGCTTAAAGAATGTTTTGAAAAAAAAAAAGTTGGGGGAGGGGTTCCACTGAAATAGCTCAATGGTTAAAGGCACTGTGCCATGCAAGCCTGGCATGCACCTGAGTTCGATACCTACCAACAGAAAACAAGCTGCTGCTACATTTGCCAAAGCAGAAGCATTTCAGAAAGTTCCTACCACAGAAACCTATGAAATAGAGATCCTTCCCTTAAAAGGGAAAACTATATGGGGCCTGCAGGATTCTGCAGTATGCCTTCTGAGGATGTGCTGTGGCTGCTAGCTTGGTGTTTTGTTTTTTTTTTTGGTGGGACTCCAAACTGTGGAACCAGGTGTGTCTTTAAGTCTTTTGCCTGTCCTTGGGACTCTTTTCCTCCTATCCCATTGCCTTGTTCACCTTCATGTGAGGACTTTTGCCTTGTTTTATTGTATCTTGTTTTGTCATGTTTGGTTGTTGTCTCTTGGAGGTCTGCTATTTTTTGAAGGAACATGGAGGGGGAGTGGATTTGGGGGAGAGAGGAGGTGTTTGTGGGGCAGCTGAGGAGTGGAGAAAGGAGAAACTGTGGTTAAGATGTATTGTATGAAAGAAGACCCTGTTTTCTATAAAATAAAAATTTTAAAAGGAAAGATTTTGATATCATTTTGACAGTCAGAAGAGATGGTGACGTGCATTTTACATGTTTTTTGTACTTTACTTCACGCTTGTCTTTTCTCCTTGCATTTACAAAGAAAATCACACGATGAAACATTTCCATGGAAACTTTGAATATTATTTGGTAGGAAAAAGTGGTTCAAATATGCTTTTATATTTTAAATTCTGGAGGTCTGTGAGAAAATCGTAAAGCCGTTCCATAAAATACTTCTTTTCTGAGGAGGTCCAAGTATTTTGCACGCTTTCTACTAGTTGGCCTCGTGAATTGGTAATAGATAAATTGAAAGACAGGTGTGTCTGTGGTGCATACCACCTAGGTCGGTTCCACTGCTGAGAATGGAGCATGTATTCATCATCTGAAATTTCAAGGACTGATTTTTTTTTGTTTATAAAAACAGTTTTCTTAATTTTATTTGCTTTAATTTTAGAGAATTTTTTTTTTAGGAAATAAGTGGAACAAATAAGATTTTAAAAGATATCTAACTAATAAATTACTGCATCATACTTGCCAAAAGCTTTTTTTTTTTAATGAGAAAGAAATAACCCATAAATATCTCTATATTGAAGTTTAATTCAAATATTTTTTGTATGAGTTACTTTTCTCTGTGAAAAGTATCAAATTGGATATGCAAATGAGAATCTTTAGTTGTAAGTTTTATGAACATTCCTTTGATAATGTTGAGTCTGGAGTCAGTGAATGGTTACACACAAAGGAAAATACTCTTAAGTAAGCTTTTTGCAGTATGGAACAATCTTAACTTTGACAGGTAGAGAACACCAGTCTTTGCCTCTCCCGTCATGCTATGGGGCTCAATTGGCATTTATTTATCATTGATTTGATATCTTACTATTTTTTTTCACAAACAATAGAAAAGAGAAAAGTTTTCTTTGAAAAGAATTAAAGCTGTCCACCATGAAAACGTTATTATTTTATCTGTGCGGATATTCCTGATAAAAGTCTGAAAAGTCTAAGGTAAATGTTACAGGGGATTTTCTCTAAGGGCTTCAGAGATACGAAGGGTTTATCACACATTTACCATTGTATCTTTTCCTGATTGTCTTAGCTTCTTTTTGTTTTGTTTTCTTCCTTTTGTTTGTTTATTCTCTTTTTCAATTTTCTTCATCCGAGATCTAGAAACAATTTCTTTCCCATCCTGAGATGGGAAGTTTAGAAATTCCTTGGACCTGAGATGGTCATGGGAGTGTGAAAGCTCAAATAGAGGAACAGTTATCAACCAGGTGAAGACCCACGATTGCTGAACTCCAGAGCTTATTCTCACTTAAGCTCCTGCCATGATAGTAGAGATCCTTTTGAAAACCAGGCTTCTTTCTTTACCTGACCCTTTTTTGCTTTGACCTTCATCCACTTGCCTTTAGTGCACTTTCGAGCACTTTAGTGGAGAAGAGTTTCAAGTATAGAAATGAGAAAAGTCAAGAAGATGCCTTGGGTACCTGGCTGAACTTGGAGGGTGGAGGAAAGAATCCTTTAATTGTTCTAACAGCTGGTCATTTGCTGTGCTAGCCATTATGCTCACCAGTGGCAGAATGTGGGAGGTTTCATACTGAAATATGTTTTAGTACAGAATATTATGACAGACATTAAAGACTGATTTCCTTCCTAGAATAAACAGAAAATAATGAACATGTTTGTTTCTGTGCTTTTGTTATTTATCATAAGGTATAAATCTACAACTATGAATTTATTTTATTGCTTAATACATATTTTACTTCCCAATATGTACATCATCTTCAATAGAGGAAAAAAAATTAAGAAAGTAAAAGTTAATGTCAAAGCAGATATTGTGCTCTGAATTTCAAGGAATCAATGATGATTATGTAAATTTCCCCTAATGTTTCCCCTAATCTTACGTTCACCAATGGTGTGGTGCTGATTTTTCCAGTCATGTAAAAATCAGAAGACATAGATACACTACACAAGCATTAGAATCCACTGAAACCTTAGCATTCATCTTAACAGAACTAAACATAAAGACAGAGGTTTGTCATATAGAGTTCCAGAAGGTGAATTTACACAATAATTCTTGAGGTGTAACTTCTTACACAGTTGTACTGAATTCACTCACTCATTTTTGTTTCTAATTTTATGTGCACATGTGTAGCTTTTATTGTGTCTGAATTCATTACCAGAGTAGAATCACAAATATGTAAAATATGGTGGTTTTGTAGCAATGTCACAAAAATAAACATTAATCAAAAAGGAAAGGAAAATCAAATTTAAAAGTTAGTTAATTCTAGAAAAGGTTCAAATATTTCTCCAAAGGCTTGTAGTCAAACACATCTAAAACTCTGCTGAATATGAAATAGAAATATTTGACAATTTCACAATTGCTATTGCTTATCCATGCTTTACTTAGATAAAAAAAATTTAGAATCAGCTACTCAGGAGACTTAGACAAGAAAATTGAAAGTAAGAGTCTTTTCTCTCTCTCTCTCTCTCTCTCTCTCTCTCTCTCTCTCAATCTTTCTGGCTAGAGTGAGCTCAAAGTTATCCTGGGTAGCTTAGGGAAGACCTGATCTTAAAATCAAAAGTAAAGAAAGTGCTGGGGAAGGGATAGCTCAGCAATGTAGGGCCTGCTAAACACACATGAAGCCCTGGGTTCAATATCCGGTGAGAGAGGCTGAGAAAAAGCAGGCTTTTCTGAACACACTGTTGAAGATTACATCAAAACTTACTGAGGTTGTATACTAGTGAAAATAACACTGAAAGCTGAGAAAAGTCTAAAAAATAGGTTCACATAAGCAGAAATGGATCTGTAAAAATCACTTCAGAATAGCAGCGAATATTTTCTACATCTGCCAATCAAGTCTCAGTTTTCAAAACAAAATGCTAATTTAAAATGTTAATTGATAATGATATTAGATATTTTGATAAATATGGGAAGTTAGCTTAAAATCAAGAGGAAACCATCAATCAAAATAGTCAGAGTGCAGGGAATCTTATTAAAGAAGGGAGAGATGAACGACCTGTTGGGGACAGGAGCTCCACAAGGAGAGCAACAGAACTAAAAAATCTGGGCCCAGGGGTCTTTTCTGAGACTGATACCCCAACCAAGGACCATTCATGGAGATAACCTAGAACCCCTGCACAGATGTAGCCCATGGGAGCTCAGTATTCAAGTGTGTTTCCTAATAATGGGAACAGGGATTGTCTCTGACATGAACTCAGTGTCTGGCTCTTTGATCACCTCCCACTGAGGGGGGAGCAGCCTTACCAGGCTACAGAGGAAGACAATGCAGCTACTCCTGATGAGACCTGATAGGCTAGGGTCAGTATACTTGGGGCATGAAATGAGAAGAGGGAGGGTGGGTGGGACTGGGAGGAGATGAGGGAAGGGGCTACAGTTGGGGTTCAGAAGGAATAAATTATAATTAATAAAAAATAATAAGACTCTAAAATCATAGTCAATACATAGAATGCAAAGAGGTTTTACTTTTAGATATTCTTGTTTTTTGTAAATGTTTGTAATTTTCCTTTTAATGATTTTTAAATTTTTATTTTTAGTAATCACAATTGGAGAAAAGAATGTTGTTTTTGTGATGGTTAGAGGCACAGTGACATATTTTATGAACTACAAATAGATGACAATTGAATCAGTGTTCATATAATTATTTGTAATATATTTTAAATGGTTTTAAGTTTTTTTTAATTTAAATTTAATTTTATTTGTAATTATACTTTATTTAGTTTGTATCCCCCCTCTAGTTCCCTCCCTCCTCCCCTCCCAATTCATCCCTTCCTCCCCCTTCTCCACACATGCCCCTCCCCAAGTCCACTGGTAGGGGAGGGTTTCTTTTTCTTCCTTCTGATCCTAGTCTGTTAGGTTTCATCAGGAGCAGCTGCATTGTCTTCCTCTGTGGCCTGATCACCTCAGGGGGAGGTGATCAAAGAGCAGGCCAATCAGTTCATGTCAGAAGCAGTCCCTGTTCCCATTACTATAGAACCCACTTAGACACTGAACTGCCATGGGCTACATCTGTGCAGGGGTTGTAGGTTATCTCCATGCATGGTACTTGGTTGGAGTATGAGTCTCTGGAAAGACCTCTGTGTTCAAATATTCTGGTTCTGTTGCTCTCCTTGTGGAGCTCCTGTCCTCTTCAGATTTTGATCTTAGACAGTCTAACTGGTGTAAGATAATCTCAGAGTCGTTTTGATTTGCATTTCCCTGATGACTAAGGACATTGAGCATTCTTTTTTTTTTTCCCAGTCCCATCCACCCTCCCTCTTCTCATTCTTTTTTTTAACAACTTTATTTTTCTTTTTAGTTACATTTTGTTAACTCTGTGTCCCCGCTGTATCCCGCTCCCTCATTCCCTCCCCAACCCCACCCTCCCTCCCTGGTCTCCTCCCTGCCCCTTTCCATGTTAGATATTCTTAATAAGTTGTAGTTATTAAACAGAAACTTTACAAGCAGGGAAAAACTCAACCAATGAATAGCTAGCATGTAGAAACATAGCTGAGGTGACTTTTAACTATTAAAAATGTGTTTCTTGCAGTTCTGGATTTTGGTGATACCTAGATCTCAATGATGGCTTTGTAGACAGTTTTTTCGCTGGGTCATCCCTTATTAGATGACAAGTGACAGGAGGGAGTTTGCCTTTTTATAAGAACTCCTCCCGGCATATCTGCAGCAAGCCATTTAGGACCACTTCTAGTTACCGTTAACGGTTTCCTCTCATGATACCATGATGATAGTAACAAGCCACAAGTCTGAGAAAGGGCAAGCAACTACAGCTCAGTGCTCCTATCAAATGGAATCAGGAAAAATGCGCTTTTTTTCGTATCTAAATTTGGTTTTGCTTCATAAACTGAATGAACATTTTAGAAAATTTCTAAAATACATTTGCTGAAAAGAGATGCTTAGAGCAGAGGAAAAAAAACTATAAAAATATTTGGACTGATATATTTACTTTGTTTTTAAATAAAAGTGCATTTAAAATATTTTTTAGTTAGTAAAATTTACAGAACTTACCAAGTTCATTGTTACTCACAGAAAGATTTTTTTTTCTCTCGTTAAAATATGACATTCTGCCAGATGTCACACACCTTTAATCTTAGTCCTTGAGAGGCAGAAGAAGACTGATTTCTGTTAGGTCAAGGCCAGCCTGGTTTACATAGAAAGTTCCTGGCCAGAGAGGGCTACACCATGAGAATCTGTGTCAAAACAAAGTAACAAGCACAAACTGACTTACCAGGAAAGTCAATGGAGAATATCAACATTTGTAGCATTAACCACGTAATTCAACTGGGACCAGGATTGTGGGGAAATTTGTTAAACTGTTAAAATAATAAGAGCTTGTTATTTAAAATTACATTCTTCTTCAAAGTGCATGCAACATGGCATTGGAGAGATATAAGATTAATGGAAACAGATGTATGAAAAGTTGTCACTGTATTCTTAATGTACGATTAATGCATACTATATTTTTATGTTAATATAAATACACATAAATTTGTGATGTTACATTTATTGTCTAAAACCATTTTTGACATCAATTTTCTGAGTGGAAATATTGTTTCCTAATAGAACTATAAGCCTTTCAATAATAACATTCTAAGAATACCAAGAAAAAATCAGTATGCATTTGGATGTGTGTGTGTTTGTGTGTATATTCATTTTAAATGTATATGCTTTATAATTTAGTTATTGTATAAGTTTTTAACCTTTAAGACATTATACAATGAACTTTACATGGTTAGCTGTAGCCTGTTTGATAGAGTTACAGCCCGGATGGCTGTGACGTTTTTCCTACAGAACATATTAAATTCCTTGCAATTATTGACATTATCACCATGGCAATTTTGCAATCAAGCTTCTATTTTTCCAAATTCATTTTTAATTGAACTACTTGGGCAGAAATTGCCTGATTTGGCTATATCATCTCCAGCCTTTGATTCTTAAGTACATTTCTCCAATTAAAATATGCGAAGTGTCAATAAAATCCGTGGGCTACAAAGCAGTAATTTTCTATTCACTTTCTTTTAAACATTCTTGGGGGGTCAAAATGAAACCAGGACAGTCATTTCCCCTTAGTACGCAAAGCAACACACAACCTCAGCGACGTGTGGTCTCTCAAAGGAAACCAGGCTGTTAAAGAAGATGCCTCGGGGATTACATGAAATGCCACTGACCTCAGGTTTGGGTCTGAAATAAACACCCTCAATTTTCCTTTGCAGGCATTTAATCTTCCTATTTGGCCACAGCTATGCATGAACAAGGCAGGTGATGAATGGAGAATGGGGGAGGCAGTAGGTAAATCACCATAAATAATATGTCTCCCCAAAGAAGAGTGAGCCTTTTCTGCTTTCACGCTCTGCTGTAAAACACTGCAGATGACACCACTGCTTGGGAACCCCAAATCACGGGTGAGAAAAGCCACCGCTTTCCAAAACCGAAGGATAGCGGCCAACCTCCTATTCATAGATTGTGGTCACGGTTTCATTGTCGACGTGGCTTTTCCCCATAATACTTTTTGTAAAACTTAGAGTAGAACAAGCATGCCACATTGCAGAAAGAAAATAGACTGGCAACTGGTGACAAATACAATATTGAATATTTAACAACCTAACATTGAGAGGATAGGCATAAAGCTGAGGTGAAATAATTTAAACGTTTTTCATTGGTTTTTTAATATAAAAACCAAACCAAACCAAAACAAACAAAACAGTCAAACGTATCTGAAAAACCTTCAGGCATACCCTTAAGGCCTAGACTCTTTCATTTATTGATGTGCTAAAGGTGACCATGAATTACTGGGAAAAAGGTTAAATCATTCACAATATTTTCACAATATATTGGAGGGGATATGTAAAACTTATTGAATTTATTTACACAAGAAATGGGCATTTATGTCCTGGCTCGAACAAACTAAATGTGTTTTAAAAACTTCATATATCTTATTACCAAATGCATGTGGCACCATTAGAATACGGTGTATGGAAAACATTACCTGCAAACAAGGTTACTGTTGAAGAAAGATAAAAGATGGCACCAAACTTTTCACATACACACACACTTCACAGGCAAGAATCCAGAGCATAATTAATACAGTGATTCCACAAATAGTTCTAAAGTACATAATTATTTGTTGAACACATTTTCATTTGTCTTCTCTGTAAGTACTTTCAAAACTCACCTTATAGTGTAATTACTTACTATTTAAATTGGCAGATGAGGAGCGAAGTGCCGTGTTTACTTTTGGACTGAAGGCTTGTTTTACTCTTCTTTGTGGGGCAGGGTCTCTGTAGGCAGGCAGGGCCAGCTTCAGACTACTGATCCTCCTATCTCAACCTGTCACATGCTGGCGTTATAGGCATATGCTGCCGAGCCCGGCTTTGAGACAGGCTTTGACTACTACGTGGTCACATCTAGATACGGAAATTTTCATTTGTTTGCTTATGTTGAATAGCTGGTGCAGGGCTATTGCATTCAGTAACTGAAATGAAGTAGTTTTCCATTTTAAAGATACGGGGCACTTGGCAAGGATGTCAGACAGGTTTGAAAAAGAAGAGACCCATGACCTGTATAATACACCTAGAGTGATGTCGTGACACTTTTTGATAGGACCTAGAAGAGAGACAGCTGAGAAGTAACACGAGCCTTGAGTGCTCGATTCTGACACTGCTGACGAACCTCAGTGTTCAAAATGGTTGTCAAGCATCTGTCTTCAGCTGCTTTGAGGCTGGAGAAAAGCCTTAGGTTTGTTGTTGCTGTTCTTTTTTTGTCTATCAGTTTGATATTCCCTGAACTGTGAAGTGCCAGGAACTAGAATAATTTCAATCTGCTCTCTTAGCATCTCAACAAAAGGAACGTTAAGATTTGCTGTTGAGGAATACTACATTTGTGGGTTGCTTTTTCTGTCCTGGCAGGTTTGTTGGTGATGAAAGCATCACCTTCATGTTTGCAAGTTTATCAAACAAGTGCTCTTGAGTGGCTGAAACAAAAATCTCTTTGATTTTCCAATGTCACATTTGCTTTTGATGCTAAAACTTCCTTTCAATTAATGGGCTAAAATTGAGTATAGCCCTTATGGGAAGGTTATGAAAATATGACAGGTCTTCATTTGTAAAATTTAAGTGGTGGAAAATGGAATTGCACTCATTAATAAATTGTAATTTAGGGAACGAGAAAGGAAAGATATTTATCAACTCACAGAAAAAATATTTTATACATTTAATTTACAATTTTTCTGAACAGTCTCGAGTCATTAAGTATATAAACTCTTCCCTTTTGCAAGGAATTTAAGCGATAAAATCAAACAGCTTAAAAAATAGTAAAGGCCAAATTACAAATAGCAATTATATTAAAGTCACTCTCTTTGACTTTTCTCCTTGTCTATTCTCATTTCCAAACCTTAAACTCATTACTATCCTCAGGTTGCAGTCTTTGTAAAAAAGCAAGTGGCTCCCATTACAAAACCCACAAGTTTTGAGCAGATTTGAACTATGTGTGTTTCACCTGATGCAGATTTTTACCTGCCTACAAATGAACAACTAAGCTACTTGAATTAATCTACACCTATAACTTTTTCTTTCCACTTACACTGAAAAAGTTGATGAGCTAGAGTCTCCATGAGCCTGAAGTTTTTTGTACAGGATACCATGACCATTATTTTATTTAGGTATATAATTAATGAAGCCAGACCTGCATCTTTACAAATCATGAGCTATCCAGAGGAGTGAATACCTTCTGTACATATCTCAACATTTCTCCTCTTCATACTTTTGCCTTAACTTTTAGTTGACAGTCCTGTTCCTGAATTTCAGGCCTTCCTGCTAATACTTTGTCATCGTGACTCGATGCTTATCTCACTCTTATTGGTTTATTTTTTATATTCAAATGTAATTATTAAATATATGGATCTATATTCCATTCTCACTTATATACCTAACCATGCCTTTTCTTTTTTGAGATCTGAGTAAAAGCAGAGGAGGGAATGCTTTCGGGCACACTCTGCTTTGGCTTCTGTGCTGCATGCATCCCAGGATAGCTGTTGAATGCAGCCTAAGACATTTGTCGATGAAAATATCACGCTGAATTGTTGAAATGTTAACCACTTCTTATGCTAGTTAGGCTAGCTCTCAATTTAACACAATTAAATTACTAGGGACAGTCTAAGTACTTTTCCAGATCAGATTGGCCTGTGGGCATGTCAGAGGGGGATTGTCTTGATTGTTAACGGGAGTGGGAGGACCCACCCTAGATGTGGGCAGGATCATTTCATGGGCTGTGCACTGTTCTGTGTGAGAGAAAAGAAACCTAGGCAAGCAGTACATTTAATTCTTCCTGCTTTTGCCTGTGATTGGCTGTTTGAGTTTCTGCCTTGACCTACACAAAATGAGGGACTATAACCTGGAATTGCAAATTGAATAGACCCTCTCTTCCCCAAGTTGATTTTTGTCGAGATATTTTATCACAGAAACAGAAAAGAAACTAAGATACCTCTGCAAGACTGTGTGGGCATTATCACCACAGACTTTCCGTTAGCCTAAGTGACTGTCAGTTCTTGGCCTGATACTATTTATAACATTTGTGCCATGCTCATGTTTGAAGGATTTTCTGGGACATGGGGCTTTGGAAGTAGTGAAAACTAGAACAGCCCCAGCAAGACATTGGCACTCATTTAAGAGCTTGTTTTGGTCTCAGCTCTGGTCAACCAAATTCTAAAACACCTTTATATGTATGCAGTAGAGTCACTTTCAATGACAAATCTTGGCACATTGATTGCATGCCTATGTCTTCTGTAAGTGTGCCCCTGAGGACTTGTAGTCTGCTGTTAATGTGATTAAAGCAGTGCAAAATGTACATTATGAAGTTCAAGTGACATTTCTTTTGAAATAGTTCTAATGGAAGTACTTTAATTAAACTAAAGAGTGTTTTAGACTATGAAAAGGATCTATTAGGGATCCAAGTAGTCCTTTTTACTAATAGTGTCATTATTATATTCTGAATAAGTGGATATTATACTTTCTTAAACATATTTAACTTGGTACAGCAAGAGTAGTTAATCTGAGAGAGTGTGTGATTTATCCAACTTACTTCCAAAGAGAATTTGAGGTTGAGCACAGAGTGGGGGATTTGAGCAGGCCTGGTCTTTGGCTTTTTAGAAATGCCTATTTGAGACATTCACATTTCTAACAGTTCAGTGCTCTATAAGTGGCTTTCCATTCCGAAGCAATCTATCTTTGCTAACAGGCTCCACATTTAATGTTGTGTGAACTACCATGTAGCGATCACTAGTAGTGCCGTTAAATGCTTTTATAATTAAATCTGTAGCGAGTGGATTTCTTTATCTTTGAGAGGCAGTTTCCCACTGTGTGTTTAAACTTGTGGCAATTTGGAGTATTGTCCTAGAAAATGTGATGCCTGTGGCTGAAATGCAATTACTTCCCTTGAAGGGGAATACATCTTTTGTTAAATAAATAGACATGGGATTGCATTGGTTTACTTAGTTATGTAACCTACCTCATCCTCTGTAGCTTTGAAAAAAAGGCTGTACCTTTTGTGAAAGCCATGAAAAATATAATTAGAAAATAACCTGACATACAACCCGGAGAAGTGTGTCATGCTCGCTTTTGCCACCAGAACTTTTGCCTTCTCTACAGAAAGCTTGGTTGGCAGAGGTTGGAGATTGGGCACACCAACTCAGGATAGTTTGAGTTGGGGTTCTAATGGTTTATCTGCTCTAAGTACGACAGGGGTCCTTTGTTAATGGTTGCTAAGCCTATAAAATATAGGAAGAACAGTATGGGGGCTTATAGTTAGTGCAATTTAACATTTGAATATATATTCTCCTCGGCATGCTGTTAGATGCCTACTCAGTGTCTCTTATTATATTATTACTCGCATCCCAGCGGGAAGTTGATTTGCCTTCCCACTTAAGAAAACTACATGGATGGACAACATTTCAAATTTAGCCTACAAAGTAGGGAGTAGGTGTTCATTAAAAGTACTTTTTAATTTAAAAACCTTTATATTTCTGGTCTCACACGGCTCTGTAGCATTTTGCCAAAAATTGAGCTGTATTAAAGTATACTGATTTAACCATATATAATAAATTCCACCAATTATCAATTTTAGAAACAGTGCTTTTGTTTAAATCTTAATTCCCTTAAAAAAAAACTATAGGATAAAGCCTGTAGAATTGTTACTAGGGAAACTGAAAATTATTTTTGGGTTATTTTAAAGTTTGGGTAAAAAATAGCACAGCATGCAAGCTGTAAATCCTGGCAGTTGCCTGGAGGAAGAAAATGGGAATGAGAAAGAGAAAATCATGTCTCTTGTAATGAAGGTGATCAAGCAGCCACATGGAAGAGAGGGAGGGAAAGCTTCAGAAAAAAAAAGAAGTTTCTGAGCATCAGGAAAGCACATCTCTACCCCTGGTTGCCATCAGAAGTGACAACAAAGACATGCATAGGTCCTTGCCTGACACAATACTAGCTGTCAGGCAAGATGTACCCACTGGAACTGTGGTGGCATGACCCTTATAAAGGCAGCCAACTAGGCTATTGATTCAATTTTATTTCTGCTCCTCAGGAATAAATTCATTCCTGGCCAATCTCCATGGCTAAGGAAGTCATAGGCCTTAAAGGGAAACTTTACTGATGTTGTTTTTCTAAATGGCCATGTTGTTAAACTGCCTTCTAAACAATTGTGTTTGTATCCATAGATTTGTGCTGCTTCCATCCTTGGTCAGAAAATCCTCTTACTATATCGGTAGCAGTAGTAGTGATAAATATAGCTAAGAGAAAGTGACTGCTAGTGCTTAGCCATAGATGGGATATCTATATCGTTTTCTAGGAAGGCTCAGGGAATATCCTGGAAGAAGGGACTGAAAAAAAATGTAAGATCCAATATATGGGCAGCAGGGCTGTGATGTATCCTTTGACATAATGTGGTTGTTTTATACAGGAACTTATAGCAGCTATGCTTACCTGCACAAAACCAAAGCAGCTAAAGATTCTAGCACAAGGGTTTGGAAGATTGCTCAGTGGTTAAGAGCATATATTGCTCTTACAGAGGACCTATGTTCAATTCCCAGCAGTCATGGCTGGTATTTCACAACCATGTATAACTCTAGCTGAAAGTGGTAATGAGGGTAGATGCTTTTTTCCTCCCTGAGCTGTGCTCACATGAACATGCCAAGATACAGATACACACAGGAACATCATTTTTTTTTAAATCTTAAAAAGAAAATACTAGCATGGAAGTTGATGGTTGCTAGGAGAATTAACTTTTCTTTGGCAATACAGCCACTGATAAACTCTGCTCTGTGGATGATCTAAACTTATGTGCATATGGGTAATGCTTATTGGACTCAGTGGGTAAAATAAATGAACAAATAAAGAAGAGGAGGGCATAGAGTTGGGATAAGGAACCATAGGGAGGATTGTGGATAAAGCAAGCAGTGGATATCCTCAAGATACATTATATAAATGTATGAAATTTTTAAAGAATAAAAAAAAAAATCCCAGGGGTCTTTTCTGAGACTGATACTCCAACCAAAAATCATTCATGGAGATAACCTAGAACCCCTGCACAGATGTAGCCCATGGCAGTTCAGTGTCCAAGTTGGTTCCCCAGTAAGGGGACAGGGACTATCTCTGGCATGAACTGATTGGCCTGCTTTTTGATCACCTCCCCCTGAGGTGGGAGCAGCCTTACCAGACCACAGAGGAAGACAATGCAGCCACTCCTGATGAGACCTGATAGGCTAAAGTCAGAGGGAAGGGGAGGACGATCCCCTATAAGTGGACTTGGGGAGGGGCATGGGAGGAGATGAGGGAAGGGTGGTTGGATTTGGGAGAGAATGAAGGAGGGAGCTACAGGTGGGATACAAGGTGAATAAACTGAAATTAATATAAAAAAATTAAATTAATAAAACCACATATTCTTCAGCTAATGAACTCCAGGAGTCTTTTCCCCAACATACGAGGTTCTGTGGTCCATGAGACTTTAGAGTATTTTTTTTACATGTCCCTCAACCAAAGAATGAATTTTTTTTTTATTAATTACACCTTATTCACTTTGTATCCACCCCATAAGCCCCTCCCGATCTCACCCCCCTCCCCCTTCTTCACGCATGTCCCTCCCCAAGTCCACTGATAGGGGAGGTCCTTTTCTCCTTCCTCTGGTCCTAGTCTATCATATCACATCAGGAGTGGCTGCATTGTCATCTCCTGTGGCCCGGTAAGGCTGCTCCCCCCTTGAATAACACACTCTCACTTACATTTTGCAAACTTCTCTTGTAAATGTTTTGTGGTTAGATGAAGTCCAAATGAGGAGTGGCTACCAATATTCTTTGCAAAATGATTTCTTCTATATTTTAATCTTTATATTTTAGTCTCCAGCCCCTACTATTTGATCACAGTATGACTCCTTTAGTAAAAGCTTTTATGCTTGCCTTGGCAACCTGAAGACCTGAGTTCAATCCTTAGCGCTCATGATAGAAACAGAAAATTCACTTCAGGAAATTGTCTTCAGACATCCATTCATGCCTTATGACACATACCCAAATACAGTTTCATAGATGTGCATGTACACATGCATGCACAATAATGATAAAAAACTAAAAACCTGTAAGTTAGTCTTATTAACTTTCGAAAGATAATATAGATATTTTAATGATTATGCATACATTTAATTAAAATATTTCCTTCCAAAAATAGTTTCATATAATTTTACAGCAGTATTTTATAATCCTGCCTAAACACATTTCTAATTTTCCTAAAGAACTGATAAATATGTAATGTTTGAATGTACAAACAATTCTTATCTATCAGAGTATTTGGATACAATGTTTAAATAGTTATCTGTAATTAGTTTATTCTTCACGTTGTATCAGTAAATGTCACTATAGTTTCTGTGTTTCCTGGGCAAGGTCACATTTGTTCTAGAAAAAAAAAAGTGTGACAGAAATAACTGGATATAAATACCTACAACCTGGTTGGAATGGTGTGCCCACAGTGAAAGAAGAATACAACTTCTGTGGGTCATCGTTTTATTTCAGTTTTTAGTAGAATGAAAACTGCAGTTCCTTCTTCTGTCTCACAAGATGTTATAAAAGCGTAATGTGAGATAATGTTAAAAATGCTCCTTAAGCTGAAAAACAGCCTGCAGATGAAGCTGGGTATTTTAAACAGTGTTTTCCAAATTTCCAATGCTGTGGGATCATTGGATATAAGCAATATTTTTTACCTTCTTGGATTTTTTTTTTAGTCAGCCAGTAGTTTCTTGTTTTGTTTTGTTTTGTTTTGTTTGTTTTGTTTTGTTTGTTTTGTTTTGTTTTTCCAAAATGGCTGGTGGCAGTTAGGAGGGCAGTCGGTTGCCTAGCAACAGTGTCCCCTGCATGCCCTCTACAGCTGTATAGACTTTAGACACAGGTGTTCACTCTATGCTTCTTATTCTTTAGATAAACTTGTGTGATTTTTGTAGCCAATCACATGACAGACTATTTGGTGACTGTTACGGAGGACCATAGCTGGGCTATGGAATCTAATTATTCTTTTTAGAAATTGGATTTTACCTGTTTGCTAAGTGTCATTCTTTTTCTAGCTGACACCTACCATTTTTGGCAACCTTCACTATTTATTACTAAAGAAACAGCCTTGAATTTCATAAGCACTGTGAAATGCACATTGTATGTTTTCTATGTAATTGACAAAAATCTGTTTATTCTGGTGAGCTGACCAATACTTTGGGATTGCTTTTTGTTCTTTTCCAGAGTCTCCAAGACAATCATAGTATCCACTCGCAGAACCTATCATAATAGCAGTAAGAAAGTACCAATTAATTATTAGAGTCAGCAAGTAATTACTGTTCACAGTAATCTCAACAGGATGATACCATTTGTTACTAGTTGCTGCTAATGAAAATAGTTTCAGAATGCCTTGGCTTTACTAAATATCAATATTGAACAGTTCTGTTCACTTATATTATGTCTGGTACTCTTGGATTTGGGGGAAAGATGCTCTAAATTTGTAGTTCTTAGATTATACGGAAGCAAAAATTTCACCAAGTGCCTATGGAAATCACGGAGGGTGTGCAGGCATTTTTAAGCAATCATATGTGTCTCACTAAGCAGCCAGGAAGTCGTTTTGACAGTTTATATTAGAGTTAATTAGTTTGCGACTGTGTTAATTGCTGCAGAACTAACTGATTGTTGCTTTGGGATCTTTTTGTTCACGCCCTCCCTTCACCCCAATCTGTGCACTAATCATAATTCCATTTGCAGAGCTTGATGTGATGCTATAGATGGAGAATACCTTGAATTTTGGCATTTGCGCTTTAGCATCTTATCCTGTGGCATTTACAAGAAGGAGGCCTAAAATCCAGAAAATTAGCTTTAGTTTGTAAAAAGAAAATTTAGTTAAGAACAAAAGTGTCTAAGTTTTTTCTTTTTTTCTTTTCACTTAAATCATCATGACTTTTTAAAAACGAATTCTGATTATATCTGGAGTTTTGGTTTTTACAGTGTTTGACCATATGTGAACAAGTAATTTTTCCTACCACCTACTGTGACATTCCCTGGTGTGGTTTCAAAAACAAAACTGTAGATTAGGAATGTAGATTAGGGTGAAGAGGAGAGGACTGTGAATGATGTTTCTTAGCTTCCGTAAATATTTAATAATGGTTGCAGTGAAGTGAAAACTTCATGACATTGTTACTTCCATAAGACATGCACGTCTCTTTCCAGCGAATGATGTCAGGCAACAGCTTGCATGAGAAATGTCAGCAGAAAAACAATACACTGCTCCACTAATACCAACCATATTTTCTTATTTTGGAAAGTGAACAAAGGACATTAAAAAAATACTATTCATGCTCATATACTTTTGAAAAGGCATGATCTGCTGCCGTGATTAGGAATGTACGAACATAAAGAGTTATGTAGTGAATCTATAACCTATAGTGTTGGCAACAATGTAAAACTCTAGCAGTATCAAGTATTGATGAGTTTTTCTAAAATCAGCAGCAGAAACAGCTGGGGTTTCATACGGTTAGTGCAAAGGAGATGCACACAACGATACCAGAGTTTGCGTACGAAAAATGTAGCCATTACGACTAGACACACCAATGCTGGGTACCTGCAAAACACCTTAGCGTATGTGCCTAAGCAACAGGGGTGACCAGTGAACAAACTACGTGCTTGTCACAAGGAAAGAAGACAGGCAAACTGCGACACAGTTAGATAAAGAAATCACCAGCTACAAGATTCTCTGGAAATAGCGGGCGATGTAATCAGATATTCAGGGATGTTAGAGGGGAGGGGAGGGGAGGAGAAGACAACACACATGAAATGAAGGCACAGTGTTTA
The DNA here is from genome assembly GCA_010120015.1 of Rhombomys opimus. Taxonomy (NCBI): domain Eukaryota; kingdom Metazoa; phylum Chordata; class Mammalia; order Rodentia; family Muridae; genus Rhombomys; species Rhombomys opimus. The sequence goes on from REGO01000417.1 coordinate 1,220,707, forward strand.
AAGAATAAAACGCCAAACTGAAAGTGTGTTCGGGGAGTAAGGGCCTGCTGCAGTTCACCAGGCACACTTATTTAGACTAAAAAAGGAATCGGATAGGCTTTTCATAAACCACAACAGTATTACCTAGCAATTAAAACAAAAGCTAAGCTATAGATATAATTATTAAAATGGAAAAGAGAATGAAGGAGATCACTCAGAATGAATCAATTAGAAACTAATGCATAAAAAAAATTTCCATTGTGATTGCAGTATACAGTATATAGTTCAGTCCTGTCAAAAGGATTCCACAGCAGACAGTAAAAGGTAGCAAACTGGTGACACGCTATTTCTTTATCATAGAACATATAACCCAAGTATTTAGGTCCAGAAAGGAATTCATTTCTCAAGTAGTTGCACTAAAGAAGCTTCCACACTTCCACAAACTATAGTAAAATCAATGAACACAGGATCCAAAACAGACTATCTTAAAAATCTCTAGAGAAATAACACTGATCACCTCAAAGGTATTAACTGAAAGTCTCAACATCTGTTGAAGATGAAAGAAAATAGTGGCGGTGTCTCTCATGTGCTGAGAAAAATATTCAGCTCATAAGTAAACTTCAATAGTGACATTGAAATAAAAACACAGAAGTAAAAAGATGCTTAATATCAATAGACTGTCAGAAAAGCAACTTTACCATGTTGAACAAATACTATTGACCTAAAAACAAAATATTTAGGTTTTTGGAGTTAAAAATCAAATTAGAATTGAAATACTATTAAACAAGTTGGAGGATGGCGGGATAGGTTGACACATTCTAAGTAGCTTACATTGTTCTTCAAGAAAACAAAGACACCGATTACTTTTGAAATTTATGCAGACTTAACTATATCTTTGAACACAAGTAGGATAAAATGAAGGAAATTAGAACAATGGAACGTGAAAAAGCAAATTCAATCCACATAAGGTAGGAAGACAGGCAATGAATAAAGGAAATAATGAATCAAAGAGAAAGCACAAAATGAGATGCTAGAATGAATGCAAATCCCATCTCACATAACAAAGGGCATTCTTTGTCAAAAATCAATTAAAACTGCTTTTTACAAGAGGCAGAGCTGAAATATAAAGACACAAAAGGCAAAGGGGCACAAATGGATGGGAAAAACCTGTCAGAATTATATCTACTAAGATAGATCATAAAAGAAAACCAATGCTTATAAAATAGGCTTGAAAGCACAACCCCCCCCAAAAAAGAAAAAAGATTGATTTTTTTTTACAGGAAACATTCAATACAACCAGAAAATATATGTTTCAATTAATATATAGCTAATGAAAGAGCTTTAAAACACAGTAAGGTAAAATCCTGGATCACTTGAAAAACAAAGTTTGTTTCATTACATTTTTTTTTCTGTTTTGTATTTTATTTTTCTTTATTATCATTTATTACCCACAATAATTACATTTTTAAATAAAAAATAAATTTTAATTCAATATATTCTTATTATGGTTTCCTCTCTCCCAACTCCTCCCAGATTCTCTCCACTTTCCCATCCACCAAATTCTACACCCCTTATTTCTCTCAATCTTAAAGGATAAAATACAGGCATATAATAAAATAAAATTTGATAAATTAAAAGCAAACAAACCAGAATAGGACAAACCAAGCAAACAGTTAAAAAAAAGAGCCAAAGGAAAAGATCTTGAAATACATAAATATGCAGACACACACACATTTGCCCATGTATAAATTTCATAAAACCAGAAACCAGGGAACCCTGGGAAGTGGATGCTGGAAGATTTTCAGAGCCAGAGAGGATATCCATGAAACAAAGTCTTCTAAAACAGGAAGATTGATTGACATATGAACTCACAGAGACTGTGACTGAATGCTCAGATCTGGGCCTGATGGGGTCCCAGTACTGAGATGTTGACACAAGCCAAAATTTCTAACCCAGAAACTATCTCCAATGGATAACCGTTAACAAATGAAAAATTAGTTGTTGTTGTTGTTGTTGTTGTTGTTTTTCCAGTGTAGTCTCACTGGCTGTACAAACAACTCTTCATCATTCTAACAACAACAAAAAACGTTACTCCAAAACTTGGGAAGAGTTTAAGATATTAGCACGTGCATGAAGAAGTTTGATCTATGGTTATTTAGGCAACCATATACTTTAAGAGTGAATAATTAATATTCTTTATAAGTTTTGTAAAATATTTTCAAAGGTGATCATCTTAAACTGTGAGCCATTGTCCAGTACAAAATGTTTAGACTGTCATATCCTCTTGATAGATATTTCCTTGATTAGTCAATACTTAGCTGTTTTCTTTCTTCTAATTTAAAAATATTGCTGTTATTATTAATATATTACTATTATTTATTACAATTTATTCAGTTTGTATCCCTGCTGAGATTCATCTTATTTTTTGTTAAGTCATTTGTTGGACAAAATAGAACTGCTGAAAGGGCTTGTTTATATTTCCAATAGTCTGGATTATTTTGGCTAATCCTCTCACCCCAAGCCTATTTGTCTTTAGCACTAAAAGTAAATTTCTTGTGGCCAATAATTAGATGGGTATTGTTTTTGAATCCAGTCTGTTGCTCTGTGTTTTATGATTGGGAATCTGGATCATTAACATTCAGAGGTATTAACAAAGGTATTAAATAGTAGGTATAATTTTCTTCGTTTTGTAACATTTGCTTCTTTCTTAATTGTCATCTGCTTTTTTTTAGCGTTCTGGAGTGGTTTACTCTTTCCTGTGGCCTTTTGAATGTGTTTATCTTGAATTTTGTAAGGTTTCTGTCAGTACCTTCTGTGGTTCTTGCTTAGTGTTCATGAGTTCCTTCAGTTTATGTTTATCAGAGAAAGCTTCTCTTTTTCTTTACTTAACGTAGGACAGAAAGCTATGATGAATACAGTAATCTTCATCAGCAATGATCATGTTTCAAATTTTGAATTCAATGAAACCTACCTTTTAAAGTTTTTGTTGAGAAGCTTGTTATCATTCTTAAAAGGTTCCACCTTTTTCATGTATTTGGTATTTCTCTTTTGCCGCTTTCAACATAATAGTTTATAAATTCAAGAAATTATAAAATTTTACACAGACACATTCTTAACAAAATGCAAATATAGGTTGAACTACACGCAATTATTTCTGTGCTACCATTTTTGCAAAAACTTATAGAAGAATACATGAATTACATAAGTAAGCACTGCTAAAAGAATATAAGAGATGGAGGAAAGAATCTCAGGTATAAAAGACAATGGAAGAAATCTGATGCATTGTCAAAGAAAATGTTAAATCCAAAAAAATTCCTGAACAAAATATCCAAGAAATCAAGAACACCATGAAAAGATGAAACCAAAGAATAATAGGAATAGAAGAAAGAGAAGTTTCCCAGCTCCAAGGACCAGAAAATATTTTCAGCAAAAAATCATAGAAAATTTCCTCAATCATAAGAAAGTGATGCCTATAAGCGTACAAGAGGTCTACAGAACAACAAATAGATTAAACCAGAAAAGGAAATCCTCTTTCCATATAGTAATCAAAACACTAAATGTATAGAACAAAGAAAAACTAGTAAAAACTGCCAGGGAAAAAAGTCAACAACATATAATGGCAAACCTATCAATCTGACATCTTACTTCTCAGCAGAGAGCATAAAAGCCAGAAGGGCCTAGGCAGATGTCTTGCAAACCCTATGAGACCACCAGATACCAGTCCAGACTACTACACCCAGCAAAATTTTCAATCACCATATATGGAGAAAACAAGATATTCCACAACATAACCAAATTTAAACAATATCTATACACAAACCCAACACTGTAGAAGTTACTAGAAAAAAACCTCCTACCCGAGGATGAGGATGTTAATTTAAGTACACCCCCGCAACAAAAACAAAACAAAACAACAACAAAAACAGTATATAAATAATTTCACTACAGCAAAACCAAAAGTAGATAAGCAAACAAACATACTACCGGAACCAACATCAAAATAAAAGAAACTAATAGTCATTGGTCATTAATATCTCTCAGCATCAATTGACTCAATGCTTCAACAAAAAGGCACAGACTAACAGAATGGATGGGTAAACTGGACCCATTATTCTGCTGCACACAGGAAACAGAACTTTTCACCAAACACAAAAGAATATACCATCTTCTCCAAAATTGACCATATAGTTGGTCACAAAGCCAGCCTCAACAGGTAAAAGAAGATTGAAACAATCCCTTTTATCCTATCATACCTTCATGGACTAAAGCTGGACCTTAACAACAAAGAAACAGCAAAAATCCTACACATATGTGAAAACTGAACAACTCTCTTCTCATCAGTAACTGGTCACACTAGAAATAATAATAATAATAAAAAAGAAATTAAAGATTTCCTAGAATTCAATGAAAATGAAGTCACAACAACCCCAAACTTATGAGACACAATGAAAGCAGTGCTAAGAGGAAAGTTCACAGTACAAAGTGCCTTCATAAAGAAATTGGAGACATCTCATACAAGCAACTTACTGGCATACTTGAAAGCCCTAGGGGGAAAAAAAAGAAGCAGACACACCGAAGATGGCTGGGAATAATCAGGCCCAGGGATGAAATCAATAAATTAGAAACAAAATAATTCAAAGAATCAACAAAACCAAGAGCTGTCTCTTTGCGAAAATCAACAAGATAGACAAACCCTTAGCCAAATTATATAAAAGGCAGAGAGACACTATCCAAATCAACAAAATCAGAAATGAAAAGAGGGACACAACAACAGACACTGAGGTCATTAGGTCTTACTTCAAAAGCCTATATGCCACAAAATTTGAAAATCTAAATAAAATGGACAATTTTCTTGATAGACTCCAATTACCAAAGTTTAATCAAGAACAGGTTAAAAAATTGAATGATCATTTATCACTTAAAGAAATAGAAAGAGTCATTAAAAGCCTCCCATACCAAAAAAAAAAAAAGACCCAGGGCCATGTGGTTTCAGAGTAGAATTCTACCAGACCTTCAAAGAAGAATTAATACTGGTACTCTTCAAACTATTTCACAAAATAGAAACAGAAAGAACATTTCCATTCTCATTCTAAGATGCCATAATCACCTTGATACCTAAACCACACAAAGATCCAACAAAGAATTAGAATTTCAGACTAATTCTCTCCTAAACATTGATGTAAAATACTCAATAAAATACTTGCAAACTAAATCCAAGAACACATCACAGATCTCATCTACCATGACCAAGTAGGCTTTATCTCATGCATGAATGGGTGGTTCAATATATGGAAATCCATCAGTGTAATCCACCATATAAAAAATCTGAAAAGAAAAAAAAACCCACATAATCATGCCAAAAGGAAAAAAAAAACATTTGACAAAATCCAATACCCATTCATGTTTAAAGTCTTGGAGAGATCAGTGATACACAGCACATACCTAAACATAGTAAAGGCAATATACAGCAAGCCCTATAGCCAACATCAGACTAAATGAAGAGAAACTTAAATCAATTCCATTGAAATCAGGGACAAGACAATGTTGCCCACTCTCTCTATATCTCTTTAACATAATACTTGAAGTTCTAACTAGAGCAATAACACAACTAAAGGAGATCAAGTTAATACAAATTGGAAAGGAAGAAGTCAAAGTATCACTATTCTCAGATGATATGATAGTATATATAAGTCACCCCCAAAATCCTTCCAAGGATCTCCTATAGCTGATAAACACCTTCAGCAAAGTGGCTGAATAAAAAATTAACTGAAAAAAAATCAGTACCTCTCTTGTATAAAACGGACAAAGGGGCTGAAAAAGAAATTAAGGAAACAACACCGTTCACAATAGCCACAAAAAAAACCATAAAGTATCTTGGTGTAACTCTAACCAAGCAAGTGAAAGACTTGTCTGAAAAAAACTTTAAGTCTCTGAAGAAAGAAATTGGAAAAGCTGTCAGAAGATGGAAAGATCTTCCATGCTCATGGTTCGGTAGGATTAACATAGTAAAAATGTTTATCCTATCAAAAGCAATATATAGATTCAATGCAATTTCCATCAAAACACCATCACAATTCTTTACAGTCCTTGAAATAACAATTCTCAACTTCATATGGCAAAAAACCCAGAATTGTTAAAACAATAAAACATCTTCAGAGGTTCTCCATCTTTGAGCTCAATCTGTATTGACAGAGTAACAGTAATAAAATTTCATGGTACTGCCATACAAACAGACTGGTGGATCGATGGAATGGAATAAAAAATCCACAAATAAACCCACACACCTACAGACACTTTTTTTTTCTTTTTTACAAAGAAGCAAAACCATACAATGGAAAAAAATAGCATCTTCAACAAATGGTGCTGGTCTACATGTAGGAAAATACAAATAGATCCATATTTATCACCCTGCACAAAACTGAAGTCCAAGTGGATCAAAGACCTCAGCATAAAACCAGACACACTTAACCTGTTAGAAGAAAAAATGTGGAAGAGCCTTGAAATCATTTTCACAAGAGACAACTTCCTGAAATAACACCAAGAGCTCAGGCTCTAAGGTAGTGAATAGGACATCCTGAAAATGAAAAGTGTCTGTAGAGCAAAGGACACAGTCCACATAATAAAAAGAAAGCCTACAGACTGGGAAGATAATTTCACCAACCCTACATCAGACAAAGGGCTCATATCCAGAATATATAAATAACTCAAGAAACTAAATACCAAATAATCTAATTTAAAAATAGTTGAACTGATCAATTATTTAACAGACTTACCCAGATGAAAAATTGTAACTGGAAATACTTTTACAAAAGTATGTACAAAGTCTAATAAAATAAATTAGGTGGGATGTTTGTTTGTTTGTTTGTTAGGTCTTTTGGTTTTTCAAGACACAGTTTCCCCGTATAAACTTGGCTGTCCTGGACTTGCTTTGTAGACCACTCTGGCCTCGAACTCACAGATATCTGCCTATATCTGCCTCCCTGAGTGCTGGGATTACAGGCATGTACCACCACACCATATTAGGGATTATTTTTAAAAGCTCATAAGAGATAATATAAGATCATAGACACAGTTTTGTCACAGAAATTGAGTAATATTACATTTTCAGTAGTGAAGACACTAAGTTAGTTTTTATGCAAAAATATGTGTAATTACATTGATATGATGTGGTTAGCAGAAGAGCTGTGAGCTACAGTAATCCTAGAACATAAAACAGAAAAGAAGGAATAAAACCTGAAATTGCTAAACATCAAACAACAGTCCAGGGATACCAGTAATAAAGGGGCATTATGCACAGGAAAGCTTCTGAAAGGGTGGACATGGCTGCGTATGGGGAGTTGTGATGGTTGGTGGTCATCAGGAAGGTTATTCTTTAATGATGTCTCTAGAACACAGTGATATTATTTAAAAGTGGTTTAAATAAAATTAATTTTGAGGGATAGACAAATGGTTCATCAGGTATGTGACTGAACTACTCTTGCAGAGGACCTAAGTTCAATTCCCAGCTCCTACATCAGGCAACTCACAGCTGCCTGTATCTTCAGCTCCAAGGATTACAGCACCTCTGTCCTCTGTGATTATGCATATATGTACTTCAACCCCCTGCTGGAGAGTCTTTCAGAGGACATCTATGGTAGGCTCCAGTCCTGTTTCCTCTCTTCTACCACTTCTGGTGTCTAATTGTCCTTCTGAGTGAGAATTAGGCATCCTAGCTAGAGTCCTCCTTGTTGTTTAGCTTCTTTTAGATCTGTGGATTGTAGTATGCTTATCCTGTGTCATATGGCTAATATCCCTTATCAGACATACTATGCATGTCTTTCTGGTTCTGGGTTACCTCACGCAGGATGGGAAGCAGGGGCTCTTTCTGACATGAATTCTGTTGCATGCTCTTTTGATCACTTCCTCTTGGTGGTGTGGCCTTGGCGGGCCACAGAGGAAGTGGATATAGGTATCTCTGATGAGACTTGGTAGGCTAGGGTCAGAGAGTAGATGAGGAGGTGTTCCCCTTTCTGTGGAGTAGAGGAGGGGAATGTCAGGAAGAGGGAAGGAGCACGGGACCTTGAGAAGGAGATGGGGTTCCAATAGGGACATAAAGCAAATAAATTATAAAAAATAAAATAATATAAAAAGGTAAAGTAAAATAGAAAACAATATTGAAAGAATGAAAAAATTACTTATTAAGGCACATGTAGATGAATGATTAAATAATCAGGGTCTTATATGCATTGTATTATATTATTTTCTAATGAGAAAAATGTGAAGTTGAAATACTAGAAGCTAAATAATCAGCTTAAGAATTGCAAGAAAAGAAAGACAAGAATAAGGAACAAGACAGGAGCCTACCACAGAGGGCCTCTGAAAGACTACCCAGCAAGGTATCAAAGCAGATGGGCTATGAGAAAGTAGGGGGAGATAGAAAGACCTGGATGGGGCAGAAACTCCACAAGGAGAGCAAGAGAACCAAAATTTCTGGGCCCAGGGGTCTTTTCTGAGACTGATACTCCAACCAAGGACCATACATGGAGATAACTTAGAACCCCTGCACAGATGTAGCCCATGGCAGGTCAGTGTCCAAGTGGGTTCCCTAGCAAGGGGAACAAGGGCTCTCTCTGACAGGAATTCAGTGGCTGGCTGTTTGATCACCTCCCCCTGAGTGGGAGGGGGAGTAGCCTTGCCAGGCCACAGAGGAAGACCATGCAGCCAGTCCTGATGAGACTTGATAGGCTAGGGTCAGAGGGAAGGGGAGGAGGACCTCCCCTATTAGTGAACTGGGGAAGGGGCATGGGAAAAGAAGAGGGAGGGAGGGTGAGATTGGGAGGGGGTGATAGAGGGGGCTACAGCTGAGATACAAAGTGAATAAATTTTACTAAATAAAAAATAAAAAGAATAAACCTAACATAAAAAGATGGAAAATTAAAGTATAATAATAAAAAAACCTGATGAACAGAAATTAGAGATATTATCTTTGAAAGGATCAATAAGGCTAGGGCAAGGTATTCTTGAAAGGATCAATAAAGCTCAGACTAATTTCTTTTAGTGTCTAATAATACCATCTTCTGTTAAGAGCAGTCAACTAAAAATCAGGGGAGAAGCATAGAGTTTTGAATTAAAAAAATGGCATTTACAGTAACAGCAAAATCTTAGTTTTGGGTTTCTCTTAGTTTTAAAAATTATTTTATTTTTATTTATATATATATATATATTTTACAATTTATTCATTATTTATACAGACTGAAGTCCCCTCCCTCACTTCCTCCCCTCTGTCTTTCCCCCTATCCCCTTCCATTAGTCCACTGAAAGTGGTGTTTTCCACCTCTGCCATCTGGCCATAGCTTATCACATCTCATCAGGGTTTCTCTTAATTTAATAAAGCACCACAGCCGAAATGCAACAGTTTTTTTTTTGTTTCTGTTTTTGTTTTTTTAACAACTCTCAGGTCACACTCTATAACTGAGGATCTAGGGCAGGAATTCAAGGCCGGAACCCGGTGGCAGAAACTTATGCGAAAGCCATGGAGTTGTATTACTTACTAGCTTGTTCCTCATGGCTTGTTCAGCTGCATGTCTTTTACAACCCAGGACCACCTGTCCAGGGGTGGCACCAGCCACTTCCCACACCACTCATTCATTAAGAAAATGCTCCACAACTTGTTTACCAGTCATCCGATAAAGACGTTTTCTCATTTAAGGTTCTTCTGCTTACATAACTCTGACTTGTGGCAGGTTGATAAAAACAAACAAACAACAACAACAAAAACCAAGGAGGACAAGCAAGTATTTAAAAACATGACAAAGCTAGAGTGTGCTCATGCAGTGTCAGAACCATACTGTCTAGGGAATGGTGGTAAAGAGACACGCAGCCCATATCGTGGAGTCTTTTAATCCACTCTCACAATCCCTAGACAAGGTGAGCGCTAAGGCAATTTCTGGGCAACTGAGCAGGGTATTTAGGCAACTAAGAGATCTGGTACATTTGCCTTCATTTCTCCCACCCATTTATTATTTTGATACTACCAGTAGGCAAATACTGATGTTTATAAGCCCATATATTAAAATGCCAGATACATGATTTGATTGCAGTTATTTTGTTTGTTTTTTGTTTTGGATAACAAAGGACAATTATTGTCTTATTTAGTCTCTGATCTTTATTCTTCTCATAAGAGCTCTGAGGCTCTTTGCTCTTATTTCCCAAATCTGGGCCCTTCTTTCAAAGGTCATTTTTTTTTCTTCTAGCATGAGAGGTATTTGTGGATGGTGTGGCTTCAGTTTCTGCTTGATAGAGACATCAGACCAGAGTCTCCTAGGTTTGGTAGGAGGGGTCTGCCTCCAAATTTGCTCCTCCCAGTTTCTCATTGGGAGATTACCAATTTCCTCAGGAGGTTTTCTTGTTTTACAACACAATGCTTGTTGCCTTATCCTAAACCTTTAGACAAACCCATATTCTCTCTATATCTATCTATCTATCTATCTATCTATCTATCTATCTATCTATCTATCTATCTATATCTATATCATCTATATATATCTTGTATCTTTTAAGGGTTGGATTATGCTTGTGCTTCCTTTATTTTATTTTATTTTTTTAAGATTTTAAAAAATCTATTTACTTTTTATTAATTACAGTATGTTCTACTTTGTATCCAAGCTGTAGCACCCTCCCTCGTGTCCTCCCAATCCCACCCTCTGTCAGTCATCTCCTCCCATGCCCCTCTCTAAGTCCAGTGATAGGAGAGGACCTCCTCCCCTTCTATTTGACCTAGCCTATCAGGTCTCATCAGGACTGGCTGCATTGTCTTCCTCTGTGGACTGGTAAGGCTGCTCCCCACTCAGGGGGAGGTGATCAAAGAGCCAGCCACTGAATTCATGTCAGAGAGAGCACCTGTTCCCCTTACTAGGGAACCCACTTGGAGACTGTGCTGCCATAGGCTATATCTGTGCAGGGATTCTAGGTTATCTCTACGCATGGTCCTTGGTTGGAGTATTAGTCTCAGAAAAGAGACTAATCTGTGCCCAGATTTTTGGTTTTCCTTCTCTCCTTGTGGAGCTCCTATCCCCTCCAGGTCTTTCTATCTCCCCCTTGACAATGGTGTCATTGGCAACTTAATCAGTGTTGATTCATGATTGTCACATGAATCTTTAGGTAATAGCACAAAAAGAGCTAATAATTCAGGTCTACAAACTGCACTGATTTCAGCTTGATGAATCTCCCTGTCAGAATGAGTCCTGATATATTACTTTCTGTAACACAATTTCCATCTAGATTTCTCCCTGTCATATTTGTGCAGTGTAAGTGATTGCTACTGCCTCAGAAAGAGAAAAGTGTCAATATATGTCCCTTCAATTAGTCATAAGTAATACTAAAAACACTTTTAATGTGTATTCCCCAGTAGAAACCTAATTGATTATGTTTTCAAAAATCAGTGGATATAATTAAATAGTATTTACTCATGTTCATATGTGTATATGATGTGCTTGCTAATTTAGTCAATTTATTTATGACATCAATGAGTTATCCACTCATTTTTAAGAGGCAGATTTTTCCCTGGAAAATGCTTGTGTACATCAACAGACACTTGATCCTAAGCTTATTTTGCTCCCCAGAAGAACCAATGGCTGACAGGTAGTCATTTATCAGAATCTATATACTTGTCAATTTGTTTTTTCCCAATAATTTCTGGATCTTCATTTTTTTTTTAAAAAAATAGCTTGCTTTTGTACAATACCAGAAGTATTGTATTTAAGTATTTAAGTAGTTTAAGTTCTAGGGCATATCACTTCCTATTCATTACTTACTCTCTGTGCATAAAGACAGAATCATGCTTCTTTTTTATTGTTAAATTGGATAAAATATGCAGCCTTGTATTTTACTACTTTATGTAATGACTTCCACTTTAAAATATTACAAGTTGAACTGTGTTTTATTTACAATATGTTTATAAATAGTTTTCTACTCTGAAAATGAATTTGTTTATGTGTATCTATGTAGTGATTATAGAGTAATACCTGAATTAGTGAGCATTTTTTTTTGGTTTCAGTATTAGTGTTTGTTTGGTAGAGACATCAGACCAGAGTCTCCTGGGTTTGATAGTCCTTTAAGGGGTCTACACCTAAATCTGATCCTCCCAATGTCTCATTGGGAGATTTCCTATTTCTTCATTAAGTTTTCTTGTTTTACAACACAATACTTCTTGTCTTGTTCTAAACCTTTAAGCAAATCCAGATGCTCTTTATATCTTCTGGAGATTATCAAAGGTTTGGCTTATGCCTGTGCTTTCTAACTATAGAGTTGACAATGGAGTCATTGGCAATTTAATTGGTGTTGACTCATGATTGTCACATTATGCTGCTGTCTTTACAATAGCTATACCATATGGACCCAAGAACAAAGTAACTTGAAATAACCTAAGAATTTTGATAAAAATAATGGATTTACTATAATCAGAGATCTTACTCAGTAACAAACTTATGAATACAGTCTAGGTTACAAGCAATTGTAAAACAGGTGAAGTGGGAGCCTCTGAAACCTTCTTGCAGCTGCAAGAGTTTTTCTTTCTGGTGTCTGGCACCTTCTAGCCTAGGGAAGGAGGTGTGCCCAAATAGGTGTGCTGGTTACAGGGAGTGTTTAGGGCATATGCTTCTATTTTGACTTTAGATCGTATTAAGATTTTACGCCATTCTTCTGGAAGTTTTAACCCAGAAGCCCATAAACTCGTTGTCACACAGGAAGAGTCTATGTACACCAGATATAGAGACGGAAACATTGTGTTGAAAGTGTTCTCTAAATAAAAAGATATCTCACTGGTAAATATCATTACTTCATTTACTGAGAACAAGAGGTCAGATTATTATTATTTAATTGATCAGACTTCAACTGGCTCCATTATTTCTTTCCCAGTTATTCTGATTATTGTAACTTACCAGGAATTTATCACAGGGAATCCTTTCCCTCTTTCCTAGTGCGGAAATGGGAATGGCTTGTTCTAATACTTTACTTAATACCCGACATATAGAGCTTTTGATTCTCACTGAGCTTTGCTGATTAGGTGCCTTAATTCTTCAAGAAAAATGCAGTCCCTTCCAGGGATACACAGTCATCGCATTAAGAACTCCCATTTGAAAATCGAGATGACAGCTGTCTGCTTCACGAAGCTATCGCATCACCTGAGGTGTTTGCTTCAAGTTATTATTGGAATTCACGTTGTTACCACACAAAGGGTGTGTCGGACCGTGTCTGAAACGGGGGCATCCCTGTGTGCTGCTAGATCAGTTAATGAATGTCAGTGGAAAGCTACAGCAACTCAGAATGGGTGGACAGAAACACTGAGATAGATGTCAGAGGCTTCAGAAATGACAAGGGGGAGATTTCTGAAGGCACCAGCCATCTTCAAAGGGAAGGGAGGTGGTCTTTGAAAAAAAAAAGCTGCAAATATCAACTAGAGCTGCATAGCTAGCTGTGGAGATAAACAAACAAACAGAAATCCTAGCTACAGATGTACCCATTTCCTTCCTTGCTATGTGCAAACATAACGTTAAAAACTTTAACTTTTAAATTTTATGTAAGGATTGCTTCTGGTGTTCAGCTTTACAATTTAGTGTGTGTGTGTGTGTGTGTGTGTGTGTGTGTGTGTGTGTGTGTTATTGCAAGTTAAGATGAGCCAGTGCATGGATGAGGGATACTGATGTTGCCTAGACTTGGCCCTGACACTATCATCCAGATTTTAACCAGTGGTACCAGCCTGTATGTAATCCCTTGTACTTGGGAGATAGGTCATGAGGATTGTAATTTTGTGGTCAGTCTTGGGGGCTGTACATTTGGGAAAGTTTAAAATAAAACAAAAGTGTGTTTGTTTGTGTGTGTGTGTGTGTGTGTGTGTGTGTAAAGCAATAACACAATAAAAGTTGTGCTTCAGTTCTAAGTTATGGTTCTGCACTCTGTGATGCTGAGCCTGGGACTTTATGTAATACATTGTCTCAGTTTGTAGCTGAATTCCTGTTAGGTTTTGCCAATAGTACATGTAAGGGATTCTCGAAAACAGATACATTGAGTCATCTGAGTTATCAACTTTTGAAACATAATTCAATATAGATATCTCTTTGAAAATGACTAATAACTCCTCTGTTCTTCATCTAAGCCTCTGTAAAAAGAGTAAAAGGGGCAGAAGCTGTGGTGCAGCAGTTAATATGTTTTCTAGCAGAAGATCAAAGTGTGATTCACAGCATCCACCTGGCAGCCCCGTTTGCAGGGAATCAGATATCCTCTTCTGACTCTGTGGACAACAGACAGGCACTCATGCATGCACAGACACACATGTGAGCAAAACGTTCCTACGCATAAATTCAAATAAACAAATCTTTAAGAGGAATAAAAAGATACTCAAAGTTAGACCGAATCACACAATAGTCAGAATTAGAATTAGTTTAAACTACTTTGAAGACTGACGAGATAAATGAAGGGCAGGTGGTGGTTTAGTCCTGCTGTGAACTACAGGAAGACCCTGTATTATTCAATGATGGAATGAGGATCCTTGATTTCTTTCCCCACAATCCCTAACAGTCTGCTTACAAGCTTAATGTTGGTGATGCTACCTCTGGTCTTACAACCTTCAGTTGAAATTCCACTTTGCCATCAGAGTTTTCCATGTCAATCTCAGAGACAAATATGTCACAATAGCTCAAAACTTCTTATTATACAGTTACTAAACAATTAAATGTAAACCCATAGTGAAGAGTCATTAAAATTTTGTTCCCAATCTTATTCTTAATATTATCATTGACTCAGTTATTTGTTCACTTTACATCCTGATTGCAGCTTCCTCTCTCTCTTCTGTTCTCATTCCCTCCTTCTCATCTCCCTCCCCCATGTACACCCTTCTTGTTCTTCTCTCCTGAAAATAGGAGGCCTCCCATGGTTATCAACCAGCCCCTGCATATCAAGCTTCCACAAGGCTAGGTGCATCCTCTTCCACAGAGATTAGACAAGGCAGCCCAATTACTACAAAGGGAGCCAAAGACAAACAGTGTAGTCAGAGACAGTCTCTGCTCCTGGCTTGGGAGTTCTATGTGAAGACTCAGGTCACAACTGCTACATATGGACGGAGGGCCTAGGACCGTCCCTTTCTTGCTCTCTGGTTGATGCTTCAGTCTCCATGAGCCCCTGTGGGCACAGATTAGTTGACGCTGTAGGTTTTCTTATGATGTCCTTGACCTCTCTGGCTTCCTCACTCCTCCCTCACACTCTTCCATAGGATTGTCCAAGCTCCGCTCTGTGTTTTTCTGTGGGTCTCTGCATCAGCTTCTAACACTTGCTGGATAAAGCCTTTCTGAAAACACTTATGTGAGGCTCTTGTTGTCTTTACTCTTAAAAGCATTCTAATTTTTATTTATTTAGTACTCTGAAATATTAGTATGATTTAGCCTATCAAGTTGTATCTGTAGGTTTTATATAATTACAGGTGTCAAATTTTCTTGCCTGTTAGTTTAGAAAAATTCTCCCTTTTCTCTCACTGATACTCCTATTAGCTGGTTGTGGAGTCATCAGTGAGCCTTATTCCCTGACTTCTCCCTGCTGGATAAATGACTATTTTTGTTTTTAAATTTTAGTCTTCTTCTTTGTTATAATGTCAAGAATGTCCAGTGCGCAATGTTTCTGGAGTGGATATTTGCACCTAAAAGGCATGTATGTAGTCATCTATTTTTGCCAGTCTTTCTGTAAGAGAGGAAAAGCTCAGATTTCTGAATTTGGAGGTGGTCTAAAACCAGCTTATTTCTGCTTTAGAAAAACATATTTTTGGTTGCTCTTTGCTTATTTGTTTATATTTCTTTCCAGAATGATGATTAGTTGCCTGCCTTGCACTGAATACACTGGAGTAAAAGCGCAATTGTCCTGTATGTGTTATTCAGTTATTTTAATTGTTGTATGTAGTCTTTCACACCATTTCCTTAAAGTATCAAAGACTGTCCATGAAGATCAATTACTTTTCCTTTATCTCTGTTTTAAGAGGTGGGATTCCTAAACTAAATACAATCATCTGTTGTAACTGTTGGTTACTGCCAAGGTACCCTTGGCAAGTAACACAGGGTTCAAATACTACCCTCAGAGTTATCATTCCATGCTGTCATAGGTGTAGGGCTGGGCAGGACTGTTGCTCCCCTCCTTTGGCAGTTTGCATGGTGCTTTCTGGCTTATGAAAGCTAATTCTCAGAGTGAAGGCTTGCAGGGTCCACTGGGTTGTGTGTCTGAAGTCCATGGTGTCTTCAGCAATCGGTACTCCCCTTGCAGTTCCAGGGGGGCAACCAAGGACAACGCAATCATCCTTAATGTTTGGGGAGTGTATTGGTCAGCACTGACTAAGAACTCAAATGAGAACTTTTCATTCCTGGTGTTCCTTCTTCTTCTTCTTCTTCTTCTTCTTCTTCTTCTTCTTCTTCTTCTTCCTCTTCCTCTTCCTCTTCCTCTTCTTTTTCTTCTTCTTTTTTTCTCTAGGTGTTCTTTGGCTGTCAGAGGAAACATTGTCAATCTAGATGAAGAAAGTTTATTTAAACTGTAGATGTATATTTATATACATATTTAGATGTATTATAGATCTAGACAGTAATAATATGCATGATTAAGATTTTTCAGACTATTTTTACTGATATTTACTCTCTCCCTGCTGTATTTATCTTCCTCTCCCTACCCTAATTAAAGGCTGTACTTTTCCATTTTCCAAATCATATCACTTGTACTGTGCTCTTCCCTTCTGTATTGGTCTCTCACTCCCATGCCCTGGCAATGATACATTTTTATTTTCCTGGTTTCTATAATTACTCCAGGATATGTACTCATCTGAAAAATTAGAGTGAGGTGCTTCAGATGAGAAAGAATATGCACTGTTAACCTTTCTAGGCCTGGGATCCCTCACTCAATACAATGTGATCTTATCTAATTTCATTCACTTACCTGCAAAGTTCATGATTTTATTATTTGTTACAGATGAGTATTCTACACTGTGCACACAACACGTTTTTGTTATTCATTCATTGGTTGATGGACACTTAGGTTATTATTTATTACACAATTAGTGGATCAATATTCTTCTTTTAAACTGGGAATTATTCTAACCACTTAGAAGCTTTGGCCAGTGTTCTGTAGTATCTGCAGTTTAGTAAAAGCTAGTAGAGTCAAGGAAAAGTCACTTTGATCCATCAGACAGTTGGTTCTCATATAAAACAAAACATGGCGTTCACTGGTGTCACTGGCTTGGAGTGCCTCTGCAGGGTATTCTAGAGGTTTCATTTTGTGATAGTATAGTGATGTAACTAAACCAACAACAACAAAAAAATTTTAAAGTTTGACTACTAAAGAACATTTCCTAAAATATGTATCACAAAGCAAATGGTTGCCAAGGATATACAGAGATAACCCATCTCTTAAAAAAAAAAAAGAGCAAATAGTTAATGGGATAATGGGGTTAATGAAAGGCTCAGTACATTCAGTCAATATAGTTACGTAGAAATTGAGGAAATACTATTTGAGGAAAAAAATTGTTGCTCTTTATTCTCTGTCCAGCCTAACCATTTTATTGAACTTATCATTAATAGTAATAATAATAACTAACAATAACAAAAGATAGAATAGATGAAATGGAATATTGTTAAATCTTTGCCCTAAATATTTTGAGAGGAAGTTTAGGAGTTAATGTTCTAATAGGTTTTTATATAAGTCATTAAGTAAAGTAATATAACCTTCCCACACAAGAGAAAAGCAGTAAACCCTCTGTATGGTGTTTATTTGAGCTATAAGTTTCCTGTGACAGAGGAGAGGGTCCTAGAATGTGCAGATAGAGGAAAAATGAAAAGATAATGGGTAATTGATGAGCAGTAGATACACATTTTATTTTCAGTATGACAAGAATAACAAGATGTAACATTCATAACTTTAGATAATGGAAGAAGAGCAAACATGTCTTATTGATATTTTACCCAAGAAGCATTTCTTGATGAAAGGCATATGTTACACAGTAACATTTTATGGTGATATATTAGTCCATAGTTTAAATGTACTAGAGTTTTTAATGCCTAATGACACCAAGTAGTTACTATTGTATATAAAAAATTCTCAATATCATTAAAAAAAATCAGAAAACATTTATTTTCTTGGCTGACAATCTAGGGTGGGCTTGGTTGGGTAATTTTCACACTTGAATGGGGGCCCCCTCACACCTGTGTAGTCTGGCAGGCATGAGACAGACAGACGAAAGGATTCACTTCTTCTTGAAGTCTTGGACCGTTGTTCAATAATGGCAAAGACCTTTTATCATCTTCTAAAACCACTCGGAGTATTAAAGAAATTTTCTCTAATTTTTTTAAAGTCCACATTTGGTGTTCATTTTCCTGAAAGTAGCAAAGACAGTATGTATGGAGGGAGAAGGGGCAACATGACTCCCCAGTGGGCAACAGGCGAGTTCTCCCTTGCTGTCTTAGGCAATTTGTGCAAAAGGACTATCAGTCTGATAGCCAGCAGAGTAATCCTTATACCTTCTGGAACATTCCTCAGACAGCTTAAAAATTATATCTGGTTGTCCCAGCTCCTGAAAGTGTCTCCTCAGCTAGGCAGTTTGCACTAGGTTTTTTTTTTTTTTTTTTTTTTTTTTTTTTTTAAATCAGAAACCTCGGTGGCTGTAACCACCCCTACCTATACCAGAGGAAAGCATAAGTCTTAGGCTCTAGAAGAGGGAGGCTTTGACTGAGGCTGGAAGACAAGGCTGTGACTGGTCCAAGACACAACATTGTGAATGACTCAAGATAACAAGCTTCAAAGCTTGACACTAAAAGTTATGCCTATGATTGCACCAAAATAAGGGACTCTACTACGTCTAAAACACCAGCCTAAAAGACTGGTTTGTGCTGCATGGCAAAGACCTGAGTAACTCAATGAAGATTCTGGAATTGGTCTAAACAAGTGGCAATGACTGATCCAACAACCCCTTTTCTCCAGCTCTGCAAGCAGGCCACTTAGCAAGTTGTCTGACAGATACTCTTCTACACTCCCTCACCTCAATCAGACTTGTAGGTCTAATTGTCATAACAGCTCAGTTCTGCATGAGGATTCTGACACTTTCTAATGCTCTCACCTTCCTAGGGCCATGACTTCCTGCTGCACCAAAGGAATCGAAAATTACCAGAGAGCACTGTTCGAAGAGCTTCTTGCCTATTCATGTGATTTGTATTTAGCTAAAGGGGGAAAAACCCAGCCACTTAATTGGAAACTGAGACAGAAGTTCAGACTGAACTTCATACTTTACTTTGGATTATGTAACCACCTAGTCCTGTCTTGTTCTTATCCTGGCTGAGCAGAGTGCTAATATTGAAGAATGCTTGCAAGGCTTCTGGTAGTTAAGTGCAGGACCTGTTTTGCTGCCACTTTTACTATTATGTATTATTATATAATATATTTATTATATTATGCACATATACATACACACATATACACACATACACAAATGTATAATGCATACAAACATATACAAATATATAAACATATGTGTATGTATACATATGTGTATGTATATATACATATATATGTATATATAAATGTATGTATATATGCGTACATATATGCACACATGCACATATATTTATGTATATACAAACACACACAATCATATATATATGTATATATATATATATATATATATATATATATATCAGGAAAGAGGCCTCTTAGCAAGAAAAAGACACATTGTAAAAGACATCGGGAGGGTTGATGACTGCTCACTATTAGACTGCAATACAAACAAACACAAAATAAACACTGCTGAGACCAAAACCCCAAAAACTAATGACTAAGTTCTGAGCTAGACAGAAGGCTTAGCAGACAAGAGTGCAGACTGCTTTTTCAGAGGACTCAGATTTGGGTTCAAGCATTCTTGCTGGGCAACTCACAGATACTGGCAACTCCAGGTCCTGGGAATCTGATGTCTTGTTCTAGCCTCTGTAGGTCCTGTACTCATGCTCACATACTCCCAAACATACACATAATTAAAAATAAAATCTTTTAATGAAAAGAATGATTAAATTCTCTTAGCACTTCACAATACACAGTCAGTGACCAGAACTAACCAAGTTTCAATACAAAAACACAAAGAAACTTTTCTGTAATGTGCCCCAGAGCATTGATTGATATGTTAATTGATTTTAGGAATAGAAAAGTGAAGATTCTATTGAAAGCATTCCCTAACTTATTATTAGCTAGTGAAGACAGCAGAACTGCAAGTCCTTATCCATTCAGATGATTTATGTTCATGGAAAACTACTATGAATATTTATTATTTATAATTGAATTTAATATAATGGAGTCCAAACAAAACAGTATTAAAATGGGTTAACATAAGAGTTCAGGGTTTTATGGTTTTTTGTGGTGTTTTTTTTTAATTTTTAAAATTTGTATTAATTACAGTCCCTTCACTCTGTATCCCAGCTGCAGCCCCCTCCCCCATTCCCTCCCAATCCCACCCTCCCTCCTTCCTCCTCTCCCATGCCCTTCCTTCAGTCCTATGACAGAAGAGGTCCTCCTCCCCTTTCATCTGACCCCAGTTCATCAGGTCTCATCAGGACTGGCTTCTCCTTATGTTTTTGAAGAGAATAGTTAATGGGAAAAACAACAATTGATTTCCTGAGAAGTGGTAATATGAGTACAGTAGTGCTACTTTTTTTTTCCAAGTAAAATAGTAAATAGACCACTCTCTGAAGACACTTAGGAGATGGCTCTTCTATAATCCAAGTTTAGTGCATAGTATGGCAGGAGAGTTGCATTTGACTATACAGTGCTTGGCAACCAAACAGCAATCTTATAACAACAAGGAGGAATTAGATTTTGCTTAAGGTTTTATTAGATCCCGTCAAGTACAGAAAGCAGAGGACATTTTTTTTCCTGTCCTCAGTATAAAAATAAAAATTATGCTTGGTGGATTCAGTTGAATTGTAGTCATTCAAAACACAGTTAAAGTGTATGCATTGTGTCTATTGACACAATCAACCTATATTTTTGACACTGACCTTGAAGGAGGTAAAAAAAGTTCTTCTTTTAATCTTTCTTCTTTATTTCTTAAATTATTGATAATTTATTCTTTAAATTAGTTCACTGAGTGTTTCATGCAATGTGTTTTATATATATATATATATGTCATATTCACTATATCCCTTACAACTCTTCCTAGATCCACCCTGTTTCCTACCTACCAAACTTGGTGCCTATTAACCTGTTAGATAATGATTTGCTTTTAACTGTACATGTGTATAAGCACAGAAACACACACACACACACACACACAGAGGGAGAGAGAGGGAGAGAGGGAAAGCCTCTAATTATATTGAGTTTAAACACACAGCTAATAGTTATATTAAGCTTGTTCAAGTTTCATATATACACATAAACTTTATTGATAGTTCAACTAGAGTGATTTGAATTTAGCTCTCCATAGTGTGAATTTTTTTATGAGTTTTCTAAAAATATATGTGGACTGACTTTCAAAGCCTATCAATGATAGGATCAGAGTCTGAATGAACATGCTCAGCCAAGTCATTTTTTTTTCCTATCTATAGATTTATATTTTGGATCACGATTCTAAATTTTGCTAGTGGAGTTTTTCCTTAAAAATCAGTAAAACCTCAGGGAAAGAGGATGTGCTCAGTTCTGACGCAACTTGATGTGCTCAGGTGGGATGGTGGCAGGAATGGGGGCTGAGAGGGAGGGAGGCTTTCCTTTCCTAAGAAGTAGGGGAGGAAGGAAAAGGGGAAAAGTGAGAAAGGGTGGAACTGGGAAGAGAGGAGGGAGGGGGTTATGATGTTGATGTGAAGTGAATGAATAAATAGGTAAGTAAATAAACAAATATCAATAAAACCTGTTTGGACACATGAATTAACCACTGCATTATTTTAAAATGTATCAAGTTTAGTTCTTTATCAAGGAGAGAGTAGGAGCACAGTGATATTGTCTACTATCCACATATTAAATTATGAATAGTACTAGAATAATCTAGTTCTAAACACTGATTCATAGAGCTATAAACAAAGACACAAAGAACACTGTGTTAGTCTGTGCAGACTTTGTGAACATATCTTTCCAAGTGAAGTCTGTAGTGGGCAGGAAGTTAAAACACTCTATATATTTTCTTAAGGTCACACAATTATTTAAATTTGATATTAAAGCTATAAATAGCAATTCATGTGACAGGCACGGGTGATTTCTATTTTGGTAACTGTATTGCAATGTTTACATTTTATATATATGTTAAGTCACTGAATTTATCTGGAATTATTGTGCCAGTTTGTGCATCCTTTTAGAGACTTTTTCTGAGGATGGAGACTAACCTAGTTAGGCTAACGTTGCTCTGAGGACTGATGGGATCACAGGGGGCAGTCAGTCATGTAATGGGTACTGAATGGTTTGTCCTTTCGACAGTTTCAGCTGGCTGGTCAAGGCATCTGATGCAATTTCATCCTTGTCAGCTGCCAATATAACAGCTTCTGATTTAAAGCTGAAGAATTCGTAAAACTCAGTGTTGTAACGTTCATCCTCTTCTTAAGCAAATATTCTTTCTTGTATCCCAAATGGAAATCCAGTGTTTTTTTCTACTTTCCTCAAGGTTTGCTGAGGAAAAGTGAACAAGTAAAAATGAAGTCTATTGTACATGTGACTAAAAGCTGTCCTGAGAGAAAGTAATGACTGTGTCTATATGAACTACTTAAGCTTGTATAAGTAAGTTATGCTCTGTTGAGCTGGGGCCAGGAGTCCTCATCGAAGAACAAGGCAGTTGATGGGTAAATCAGATAAGGTTCAGTGTTCTTAGAAACAAGAGCAGCTAAGGCTAAATTTAGCACAAAAGAAATTTATCGAAAGGTTGGGGAACCAAGCTTAATGGAGAATGTTTATTGGACACTTAATAGGTGTAATGAGCTTGTCTCAGCACTCAGATTGTCTCAATTAATCCTTATCATAGCCCTTTGAGGTATGTAATTATTGGCTTGTTTTATAGCTAAGGAAACGGGTATAGAGAATTGAATAAATTGCCAAGGTTACACAGCTAATATAGTAAAGACCTCAGGATAGGAGCCAGGTCTGCTCTTGGGGAAATGCACATACTACAAACATAATCAAACATCCTACTCAGAACACAAGCTTAGAGAAATGCACACAAGACATCTTTTAACTGTGTCAAAGTCTCTATTTAAAATTCAATATATTGTGAGAGTGACCTATCCAGTTAACTGTACCCCTAGCTAATGAGAGCAATGACTTTGATAGGATTCTTACCTGAAGGTGAAGAGCTTAAGATAGCCTGGATATAACTCCATTTTGAAATAATGATCTTGACTGGGAACTGAATTCAGGTACCAGGAAATATCACAGAATGTACACCTGGCAGAAAACAAAGTTAACTCTCCTAGCAACAGCCTCCAGGAAATATAACAGAATAAGTGCTTGGTAGAAAACAGAGACAAACTGCCTGGCAATAATCAATGGCAATCGGTTGAGAATCAGGTGGGAAAATTCTCCCCAATGTTTCAGATATGGTTTAGAAAAATAGCCATTGTGATTATATGCCTTAGCCATTGTGATTATGTGCCTCAGAAAAGGTCACCCCGCCCTGCTAAACTTCACCCAATTCTGTAATGCCAAGGCTTGTGCCCCCCTGCTTGCTGCCATGGAAACCCCCAGCTCACAGACTATCCCCTTAAAAATCCTGTTCACTAAGAGCTCGGGGTCCCACTTCTCTACTGCTGCGTCAGAGAAACTTGGGTCAGAGAAACTTCGATCGCTCTCATAATAAATCTCTCTTGCAATTGCATCGAGTCATCTCCTGGTGGTCTCTGAGGGTCCCGTGAACCTGGCATAACAAAGGCAGAACCTAAGACATGCTCACTTCTCCAAAACACAATGGAAATGCTGTTAAGAAGAGGAACTAATACAGGGTAGTTTAATCTGTTAGGAATATTAACACAATATTATAAATGACCTATCATATAAACAACAAAAAATTATTACAATTCTAGTGGCTGTGAAGTCTACCATCAGGGTAGATTGATACCGGGTTGGAGCCAGTATCCATTCCTGCTTCCTTCTTACACTTCGTATGGTGGTAGAAGCATTGAGGAACTTCGGTCTCCTTTCATGGGTTTGATGATATCATATTTGAAGACTGCTCCTTTGCCCTAATTATCTTTGAAAGGCCCTGTCACTGAATACTTTTTCTTTGGGAATTAGGGTTAGGTCATGTGAAGTTGGAGGAGATATAGATAGCCAGGGACTTGAACTGGGTGATCTCCTAAATCAGTTCCCTCCTCCACTGTGAGACAGAGAAAATTAAAATAAAATATCTCATACAAAGAGGAAGAGTCCTGAAGGCTGTCAATTCCAGATGAACCAAAGGAAGGCAGTGAAACAGATATTTTGAATTGGGAAGGTGATAACAAGCATCAAATGAAAAGTTTCCCAAAGCATCAGTGATGTTTTATAAAGCTTTAAGAAATAAATCCACATTACTCACTAGGGCTATGCCACTGCATTTGCTTTACAGCTAATTTAAGCATATAGCCAGTTATGGCCCATATGCAGTGACACTGAAACAGTAGTAAGTTTACATCTTTGTTATTTAAAGCAATACAACTCTTAACAAAGTACGCATTTTTCCTCTCTCTCTCTCTCCTCTCTTCTCTCGCTTTCTTTCTCCTTTCTTTAAGTTTAGGAAATATGATATCCCCCATAGACACAGGTGCTTATTCTTGAACTATCTTTCTTCTAAGAGGACAAACTAAAACTTCCACATACACTAAGCACAACTATTACAACTGATATACTGTTCTTGGAGTTGAGCATAAATATCCCACCATCTTTTGATAAGTCTTGCCATGCTTATATTATCTATGGGACTTGGTAGAAGGCACTTAGAGGAAGCCTCAAGAAGGCCTGAGAGATCTAGTCACTGTTCCTTTTAACTCAAGTTCAATTTCTTATAGCTGCAGAGAACAGAAAGAAAAGTCTGATGAGGTCCAAGGAGACAGGGACTACAGGGAGTCCTGTAAGAAAACTATCATGAAAGCCTCACTCACTTTATAACATAAATGTACTTACCACTGTAGTTGTATTCTCTAGAAAGAATATCTTGTGTATTGTGTGGATGCATTGCCTGCCAGTTAAAAAAATACAGCCTATTGAAAAGGGTAGAATAGAAGGTGGGATATCCAGTACGCAGACAGGATTCTGGGATAGAGCCAGGCACATGAGATTCATCTGGAAGGATGTGAGAAGGACAGACATATGGTACCTGAGCAGAGGTAACCAGCCATGTGGAAGAATGTAGGTTAGTATATAAAAATGGTTATTTTAAGTTATGAGCTAAATAATGAAGAGCCTAGCTATATGGCCTAGGTATTTGTAAATATATTTTGAGTTTTATGAATCATTATTCTGGGAGCTTGGGGCTGGGAGAAAAAACACACACCCTAGTACAGTGATCAATCATACACATTTTGGTAAAGCTTATTTTTTAGTTCATCTGCTTCAGTTATAATACAGATTTTTGGTTGCTTTATCATAGTGTTTACATCCTTAATGACACATTTTGGCTGAAAAATATTAATAGGATAATCTTTTGTATTATTTTCTAGGCTTGTCCCTGTGTTTGAACAGCTGACATCAGACTGTTTTTGCTTATTCCCCCCCTTTTTTTTCTGTAGTTTTAGGTTTCCCTCAAAGTTGTGATCCTCCTGCTTGGGTTTTCTGACTAATAATGTTACCACACCTAGCTCCAGAATTTTTATGTAATTAAAAGGAAGATGTGGTATTATTTCTTCTTTATAGATGGACACTACTAATTTTTTTAATTAAATTTTTATTTTTATATTAATTGCAGTTTATTCACTTTGTATCTACTACTACTACTATGAATTAAAAAAAAGGATCCAGTAACTTTGTATCACTTGCCTGAAGTCCCCTGCTCCCTCTCATTGAGGAGAGAAATTGTGACTGAACCCTCAATGACTACTCTGTAGTGTAATTTATTTGCTTAAATAAATTATTTAAGTGATATTTACTTATGCATACATTATCCCAGATAATATATGGGTGACTTACTTGGATAAGCAAAATTTAATCCAGTATAATATATTCTGAACAGCCACTGAGTTTCCCACATTTTCTAAAGCAATTTGTGGAAGACTATAATTTTATGTTTAGGTGAAGTAATTGTAAAAGTTTGACAAAGTTTTCTCATATTTCCGTCTCTATATTGAATAGTATTAACTCTTTCATCCAGTCCATTGAAAAAACAAATAAATCACAAACACTAGGAATGAGGGTTAGGGACATCAGCAACTGTGCCTGGAGGGTAGATGGGAAGGAACGTTGAAGCCCTGGTCCGGGCTTGAGGAGACAGGCTTATTATCAGCACCTTGATCCAGATTGCCCTTTTATATTGAGAGAATACGTGGTGAGACTTTAGGATTTCTAGAAAAACAGAGGTGATCTTTTCTCATGCAGCAGTGAGTGAATTATCTGCCTCACTCAGTCAGGCTTCTCAGAGGAGCTTGCTGTCCCAGCTGCACCTCACCTTTTGTGACATTCAAGCAACAGTGCTGCTATTGCGGCCTGCAGTGTTCTGTGACATCACCAGAGCCATCTGGACTTCATGTTACACTAATAACTACAGTGCATTCAATTCTACTAGTTTCCAAGTCTTTATTAAAAACAAAAGAGCAAAAACACCTCACAAAATTAATTTAATGGATTCATTGTATTGTTTTTAATTATGTACATATGTGTTCACTTGTGTTTGAGTATGCACATATGTGCATACTCACAGAGGACAGAGGTGCTGAAATCCTTGGAGCTAAAGATACAGGCAGCTGTGAGCTGCCTAATGTATGGGCTGGGAATTGAACTTAGGTCCTCTGCAAGAGTAGTTCAGTCACATACCTGAAGAACCATTTGTCTATCCCTCAAAATTAATTCTATTTAAACCACTTTTAAATAATATCACTGTGTTCTAGAGACATCATTAAAGAATAACCTTCCTGATGACCACCGACCATCACAACTCTCCATACGCAGCCATGTCCACCCTTTCAGAAGCTTTCCCATGCATAAAGCCTCTTTGTTACTGGTATCCCTGGACTGTTGTTTGATGTTTAGCGATTTCAGGTTTTATTCCTCCTTTTCCATTTTATGTTCTAGGATTACTTTAGCTCACAGCTCTTCTGCTAACCACATCATATCAATGTAATTACACATATTATTACATGAAAACTTACTTAGTGTCTTCACTACTGAAAATGTAATATTACTCAATTTCTGTGAAAAAAATGCGTCTATGATTTTATATTCTCTCTTATGAGCTTTTAAAAATAATCCCTAATATGGTGTGGTGGTACATGCCTGTAATCCCAGCACTCAGGGAAGCAGATATAGACAGATATCTGTGAGTTCGAGGCCAGAGTGATCTACAAAGCAAGTCCAGGACAGCCAAGTCTATACAGGGAAACTGTGTCTTGAAAAACCAAAAGATGAACCAACCAAACAAACATCCCCCCTAATTTATTTTATTAGACTATTTACATACTTTTGTAAAAGTATTTCCAGTTACTGTTTTTCATCTGCGTAAGTCTGTTAAATAATTGATTAATTCAGCTATTTTTTTCTGCAGTTATTTTTTTTTCTTGAGCTCCCCAATCTGCTCTTTCAGTATAAAGTATTTTTCTTTGAGCAGTATGTATCATTTGTTTTAGAAGTTTCTGTGTTTGTCTGCTGTGGTAATTTTAATATTTTTTTTCTTTTATCATGTTTATACACGCTTTCTAAAACTTCCTGAAAATGGAACAATGGCTGGCCAATTCATGAAGATTTCTGCACTGAAGATATCCTTACTTTCATTATTCACTGTCAACCCTTGAAGAGAAACTGAAGCACAAATTAATTATGAGAAGAAAGGATTTATTTGGACTAATTGGGGTTGCTACCTGGGAGACACAAATTCGTGTATGTTGAACATGTCTTCAGGATTGTAGATTTTGCATAGATTTTACTGCAAAAGAATTGTGTACAATGGTATGCACCCTCAGAGTAAGAAAATGTTTAAATATGTCCCCGGCTAGGTAAAAAGCACTCCATTACTACACTGATGGTTTCATACATATATACATACAATATGTAAGTAATTGAATGGGATAGGCTAAACAAGAAGATGAGGACATCTGTGGTAGCCTCCCGTCCTGTTCCCTCTCTTCAACAGCTAACAGTGTCTAGTCTATTTGCCCTTATGAATGAAAATTAAGCATCCTTCCTAAGGTCTTTCTTTTTATTTAGCTTCCTTAGGTCTGAATCTTAGTGTGGTTACTTTATATTTTATGGCTAATATCTGCTAATATTCCATGCATGACTTCCTGGTTCTGAGTTACCTCACTCAGAATGTTTATTTCTGGTTCCATTCATTTGCTTGCAAATTCATGATTTCCTTGTTTTTAATAGCTGAGTAGTATTTTGTTGTGTAAACCTACCACAATTTCTTTATCCATTCTTCGGTTGAGTGGCGTCTAGGTTGTTTCCATATTTTGGCTATTACAAATAAAGCTTCTATGAACAAAACTGAGTAAATGTCCTTGTTGTAATGGTAGAGCATCTTCTGAGTGTGTCATGAGTGCTCAGGAGTGGAATAGCTGGGTCTTAGGGTAGTGCTATTCCCAATTTTCTGAGAAAGTGCCAGACTGATTTCCAAAGTGGTTGTACAAGTTTGCACTCTCACCGGCAATGGAGGAGGGTTCTACTTTCTCCACATCCTCTCCAGCATGATCTTAGCCATTTTGATGGGTGTAAGGTGAAATCTCAGAGTCATTTTGATTTCCAATTCCTTGAGAACTAAGGACATTGAGCATTTAAGTGTTTTTTTTGCCATTCCACATTCGATATTCCTCTGTTAAGAATTCTCTGTTTAAAGTTGCTCCCCCCTCAGAGTGAGGTGATCAAAGAGCCAGCCACTGAGGCCACAGAGGAAGACAATGCAGCAAGTCCTGATGAGACCTGATAGGGTAGGGTCAGAGGGAAGGGGAGGAGTTCCTCCCCCACCAGTGTACTTGGGGAGGGGTATGGGAGAAGAGGAGGGAGGGGGCTACAACTGGGATATAAAGTGAATAAACTATAATTAATAATAAATAAATAAATTTAAAATTAAAAAAGGAATTCTATTTAGCTTTGTACTCCATTTTTAAATTGGATTTTGGTTTGTTGGAGTCTTATGGAAGAGTGGGGTGATAAGAAAATGCAGAAGGAACAGGAGCTCCACAAGGATACAAAAAAAGCCAATAAAACTGGGCTCAATGGGCACCTGTAGAGGCTGATGCACCAACCAGGAACCATGCATGGCAAGGACTTAGACCCTCTGCTCAGATGTAGCCCATAGGCAGTTCAGTCTCCATATTGGTCCCCTAGTGCGGGGTAGGAAGGAGCTGTCTCTTATATGGAATCTGTTGATCATTTCTCCTGGTAGCCAGCCTTCCCAAGCTACAGAATAGGATCCAGCCAGTCCTGATGAGACTTGATAGGCTAGGGTCAGATGGTAGGGGAGGAGGATTCTCCCTTTCTGTAGACTATGGGAGGAGGATAAGGGGAAAGAAGGAGGGAGGGTAGGACTAGGAGGCGACAGGGAGTGAGTACAATCAGGATATAAGGTGAATAAATTATAAAAAAATAAATCAATATCTATATAAAAATGAGGATACAAAGTTTTGTAGGTAAGAAATGAGGAAGGGGTATATCTTGGAGGAGTTAGACAAGAAGGAGAATATCAAAATAAAGGTATGAATTAATGAATGAATTAATAAAATATGTACTTTACAAAAAAGGAATTAAAAAGAGGAGCTGTCTACATGATTCAATAGAAAAAGATGCTTGCCATTATGTTTGATGACCCGAATGAACATTGTCCTCTGATCTCTTCATGGACTGTAATACCTGTGCCCTCCCTCATAAAACATAAAATATGCACAGGGAATTCAAAGGAGACTCAATATAGTCCTCAAGAGGCAGCCAGACAGTGAAAGGAATGAAATTCGTGGGAAAAGGAGCTAGTGACATGATGACCCTGGCGGTTGTATGAAGGACTTGATTTTCATGCTTAAATGAAAACCATATCTTTCAGCATACCAACAGCAAGATGTAGCAAGTCTTGGCCTGGAGGGTTTCCCAGGGAAAGGGAGTGCACTTTCATCGGTTTGAAAGTTTATTTTGAGGTATTACAACAGAAGTCTGGTCTCTCATGTCCTCCTGGCCTAGTATCCTGGGATGCTTCAACTGTCTTTGTCTGCTTTGTTTTCATTTGTCTACATCTGGGAAGGTTTGCACTGAGTTTCACTGTTGCTTAGAATCTTGAAAGCATGCCTTCACTGTCTTTTGCATCCAATGGTGCTTTTGAAAAGATGAAGTTGCATCTTTCTATTTTATTTTATTATTTTTTTTTTGGATGACCTTGGTTCTTTCTTGGGAAGCTTTTATAGCTTCCTTTTATCTTGTATTTTGAGATTTTCTAATAATATGTCTCAGCTCAGGGTCATCTAACATGGGGTTTTTCTCACAGCTATTTGGACGCTTGAGTAGAATTGACGTTTTTTAGAGCTTGGAGAGTATTAATGTTTGAGAATATTTTCTTATTTTTTTCAACAGTTCCTCTTCTTGCCACCTTTACTTTGTTCAGGAATCTCTAAGTGGTTGGATGGTTTACATTCTTTTTTTCCAGGTGTCTTTTTAATATATATTTTTTTATTTAATACAATTTTTCACTTTGTATCCTAGCTGTAGCCTTACCCTCGTCCCCTTTTAATCCTGCCCTCCTTCCCTTCTTCATCTTCTCCCATGCCCCTTTCCCAGTCCACTGATAGTGGAGGATCTCCTCCCCTTCCATCTGACACTAGCCTATCAGGTCTCATAAGACTGTCTTTCATAGTCTTCCTCTGTGGCCTGGTAAGTCTCCCTTAGTGGGAGGTGACCAAAGAGTTAATTTCAGAGACAGCCCCTGATCCCCTTATTAGGGAGCCCATTATTAGGGAGGCTGAGCTGCCATGGGCAACCTCTGTGCAGGGGTTTTAGGTTATCTCCACACATGCTCTTTGGTTGAAGTATCAGTCTCAGTAAGGACCATATTTTTTGGTTCTGTTGCTCTCCTTGTGGAGCTCTAGACCCTTCCAGGTCTTTCTATCTCCCCCTTCTTTCATAAGATTCCCTGCACTCTGCCCAAACTTTGGCTATGAGTCTCAGCATCTGCTTTAATACACTGCATGGTACAGTCTTTCAGAGGCCCTCTGTGATAGGCTCCTGTTTACATTCTTCATTAGTGTTCTTTCTTTTCCAGTTTTATTTTTTCCTGTATCTCAAGTCCCACATTAAGTATACATGCTTACCACTCATCATAGTTTTCGAATAGATTTCTCTTTTAAAATTTTGTTTGAAATTCTATGTATAAATATAAGCATGTTTTTATCAAATCTACCCCAGGCCTCCCCCACTCCAACTCTTTCTAGATCCTCCCACTTCTTTTCCCTTTTAACTTTGTGCACTGTTTTAAAACCCACCAAGTACATATAGTGTTACCAGTACATACTTGGGTGTAGAGCTGTCCACTGGAATACAGCATATCAGGGGCGAAAAATCCTGAAGAAAGCTCACTCTCCCAACTTCCAGCAGCCACCAGTTTCCAACAATTACCGAGCTCCTCCCATCATGCTGAGATTCTGACTGGCTTAATCCCGTGCAGATCATGAGCATGCACTTGCAATCTCTGAGTTAATGTGTGTAATATCCCAGTCATGTCCAGAATACACTACATTGCTGTAGTCCTCCACTAACTTGGGCACTTACAATCTTTTCTTAGTCTCTTCCACAATGACACCTGCACCTCCAGCAGAGAGGGTGTTGTGAGGCTTGAGAACTGTGCTTGAGAACTCTTGGTTAAAATAAGAATTTAGGGGGCAGTTATTTGTTATACCCACTTAGCAGAATAATAGGACTAGGTTCTCCACTAAGGTCTATGACCTCTCCAATCATGGGGTCTTGGTACAGTTAATGGAACCGGACATGGATTCCTTCTTGTGAGATAGAATTACTTATTATAGCTCACGGCTTCACAGC
This sequence comes from Rhombomys opimus, assembly GCA_010120015.1. NCBI lineage: Eukaryota > Metazoa > Chordata > Mammalia > Rodentia > Muridae > Rhombomys > Rhombomys opimus. The sequence continues at coordinate 1,252,834 of REGO01000417.1, forward strand.
TGAGTGAGACAATTTATTTATTTCTTCTTCTTGTAGTAATCAGCACCTTCCAAAAATATGAAAGCTAGCTAGAGATAAAGCTTCCAGGTTGGTAACAGCTTGAGTTCACTTTGTTTTATGATTCGGGTGTGTGGTATCCTCATCAATAGGCCATTACCACAAATTTATGGAGTATAACCAAGAACAATGGCAATAATCTAAGTAGTCAGGGAAGCCTATGGGACCCCATCAACCAACAACTGCAAGATAGAGAACCCGAACCTGGCATCTAGCTTTTAATTTGACACCTGAAGCATTATTGTTCTTCTATAGGTTACTCCATTTAAACTATTTTTACATGTGTGTAAATGTTTATTTATTTATTTCAGGAAGTTTTTATAGTACTATGTTTCCATATGACTTTTTCAAAGGTTTTTCTTACACATTCTCTCCTCTGCTCTTCTCTTCATCTCACTCTTATTCCTCTGCCTTTCTTATTAGAAGTTCACTTAAATCTATCAGGGCCAAAATACTAAGAAATTGATGGCAAGCTCTGCATATATTGGCAGGGCATGGAGATCACCTTTCTCTTGGTGAAGAGTTCCTAGCTCTCTGTTGGGAACCTCTAATGTCATTCTGTGCACATAGCTAGCTAGCTCTCTGAGTTGCTACGTGTTTGAGATAAGAATATTTTCATCGCTTTTGGAAGCCGGAGTTGGAGAGAAGATGGGAGAGTGTGCACAGAGTAGCAATAACCACTGGTATCGTGGAACTGGAAGCAGAGAGGGGGTAAACCACATGTTCATTTTCCATAAGGAATGCTTTATGTCAGTTTCTGAGTTTGCTTCTATTTCCTGGTTCAGATCCAGGGTTTCACTGTCTACCATGGAATTTGGGGATGACCATTAATTTTGAACAATCTCTTCATTTGATGCTACGCTTGGAAGTTGGCTCTGATTTCCTTTTCAGGGTCTTATGGTTATGGTTTTTTTTTTTTTAGAACACCTTTTAGACAGTTCGGTTTCATGTCTATGTGTTTTGGATTCTCTTGAATTCTAAATCTTTGCAGCATAACTGGAGTCACAGTATACTAGAGGACCTCAGAAACCACACCAAAGCCCCATAGGAAAGCTTGCACTGCCTTCATTGAGGATTGTTCCACATAGTTACAGTTGACATGCTGCTGGAGCACACGTCATGCTTGGACATTAAATCACCCCACAACATGGCCCAGAACATTGACATCATTTGTTATCATTGCTATGCTTTCCTATACAAGAGTGTTGAAGGAGGTGATTAAGTTTGGAGAGTGGTTGATTTAAATAAAGTTCTCTCATGGAATTCCTGAGTACAACTCAAGAACCACCAAGAATGAGCACATAGCTATAGAAAGATTATTACCTCCTTACATTCTCAATTAGCCAGTTTTTGCAGATGTGAACATGAAGAAACCTACATCCTGGGTTCATGGAGGGAAGAGGCAATGCAGAAGAAGGACTAAGGAGCCACTACTAAGTTCACTCTGGATAAACTTGCACAGAAACGTGTGGTGGAACCATCTTGGGGCTGGCCTACAAGAATATTTGCAAGGACATGGAAGTGAGCAACATGAGTGATGTGGTTGTTTGGCTTCTTCACTGAAGATAAATTTTGATGAAGGTCTTGAATTACTGGTGATTCAGATACAAAATGAAAGTTCTTGAGCAGCAAAAATAGTGTAAATTATTCTGTAGTACTCAGGACTATGCTATATTTGAAAAAGAATGCTGGAGATCTGAGGTTTGGCATGGAGTGACAGGTAAATATGGTTTATCCATCTTTCATCTGTAAAGCCACTGATAGATATGAAGTAAGAAGGTTCTGATAGGGGAAGGAGGTGGAGGGAGAATACTGAAACCTAAGACCATGAAGGCATTTGCAGGTCTAATGAGAACTTTGAGTCCAGCAGTGGGAACATGGTGGCCCATAGTGACTAAGGCATTGAGATTTCTTCGGAGAACTTTCTGGCACATAAAATGATGGTTGTCATTGCAACCAAGCTGGGATGCTTGCTGTCTGTACCATGCACTTATTGGAAAGCATGATCCAGTAGCTCTGGGCTGAGCTCAGCACAGTCCTGGAGAGTACTCTCTAGGGGCTGATGACATGCATCTCCTGATTGCTTGTTAGGTAGAAAATGCTATCTACCACTTTGAATTACTTGAGGAACTCTTTGTTGGGCATTCAATACCAGCTGTTTCATAACAGTTCTGGGTACAGAAGATGAGGTGGAGGTTTCCTTCAGGTGCCTGGGTAGGTCCTTTAAGGTCTTCATCAAGTGTTCATCAGGTGGTCAAATATCACTGACCTACTCCCTTCATTGCCATGACATAATCAACATACTTGGTCAGGTCACATGCTTTTTTGGTGTACAATGACCTCATCACATTTCTCCTTTAAAAAACTGTGGTTTCTACGTATCTAACATGGTGCTTGATTACTTACAATTACATTTATTCTCATCAGAAAATGCTGTACATATGGCATACCTACTGTGACTTTAGAAAAAGATTGAAAACTTGAAGAAGTTAGTTATCATAGCATGGGAAGTGGGTGTAGGATGGCAGAATGTCTCCTTTAGCTTTGGCTACAAGCTCAATGCTGCATTTTCTGCCCAAGCATTTAGAGCAAGCAGGCCAAGTAGAACACAGATGGCAAAGTATGCTGCTTAGTGTTTGCCAACTCTGCATAAACCTAGACTCATCTGGAAAAAGGGAAATCTTAGTTGAGAAAATATTGCTAAAAAAATTGGCCTGTAGGCAAGCCTGTAGGGCATTTTACTGATTAATATGGAAAGACCCAGCTCTCTGTGGCTAGTGCCATCCCTAGGGAGGTGGATCTGGATATTATAATGCTAAGCAAGCTATGAGGAGCAAGCTAGCAAGCAGTGTTCCTCCATAGCCTCTGCTTCCATGCTCACCTCCAGGTTCCTGCCCTACTTAGAGTTCTTGCCATCACTTCCCTTATTGATGGAGTAAGACCTGAGAGTTGTAAGCTGAGCTAACTCACTTTTTCCCCAAGTTGTTTTGGTCATGGTGTTTTATCACAGCAACAGAAACGCTAGGTAGGACATAAAAGCAATATGGACATAACACTCCTATTATATAGAGAAAGTATTCACAGTCACTTTAAGGAAAGCTGAAGGCCAAAAGCTTTACAGCATTTTGTGAAAGGGAAATATTCCACTCAAATAAATAAGTAATAACCCTTGTTTTGGGGAAATGCATTGACTAGAACCTGTATTTTGCCATATTTGTTATAAATCTTGCCTCCATGATCTCCTTCCCTCTTTACACTGTCTCCCTGAATTTTTCTTCTCAGTATGTTTGTCATTTGTATTTAGAAAGGCTACTGACTGTTATGTTAATTTTATATCCAGCTGCTTTGCTCAAGGTGTTTATCAGTTGTAGTTTCCTGGTGATGTCTTTTACGTATAAATCACACTATCTATAAAAATACCATAACTTCTTCCCTTTCTAGTTGCAGTCTTTTGATCTCCTTGTCTTATGGACCTAGCTAAGACTTCAAATACTATATTGAATAGGTACGGAAAGAGTTGACAACCTTGTCCCTGATTTTAGTGGAAATGCTGGGGAATCAGTAACTCTCTGTAAACACTGATAACATAAACATCAGTAGCTAGAGAACGTGATGGAAACAGAATGCCTCCCATCAAAAGCCAGGGCAACAGCCAGGTGCAACGGAGCATGCACATAATCCTAGCAGTTGGGGAACAGAGACAGGTAGACATCTGTGAGTTCAAGGCCAGCCTGGTCTATAAAGTGAGTCCAGGACAGCCAAGGCTACAATGAGAAAACCTGTCTCCAAAAACCCAAACCAAAACCACATAAAAACAACAAAATATTCACATTAATGTTCATAGAAATAAATTTAACATTTATTACACTACATAAGAAATAAGACATGATTAGAGTATGGACTCAGGATTTCAGTAGTTTTTCTGGCATATTCTTCCAGTTTTTTTTTCTTCCTCTCTCTCTCTTTTTCTTTTTTTCTCTAACCTATATCCATTTCCAGTCTGGTCTCATGATTCCCCGAATCATCTTGAAAATTACTGTTACTTCCTAAATAGACAAATTATTGGTCTCCAAACTATTGGTGATATTTTTGTATAGTGATTTTTACTGTGTTAGAAATTAAAGCAAATGAACAAATAAACAAAAAAAATTGTGGGACTGGAAAAGTGGGTCAGTAGTTACAAGGACATAATTTTTTAAAAATTTAAAAAATTAATTTATTTTTTATTAATTACAGTTTATTCACTTTGTATCCTAGCTGTAGCCCCCTCCCTCATCCCCTTCCAATCTCACCCTCGTTTCTTCATCTCCCCCGATGGCTCTCCCCAAGTCTACTGATAGGGACTCCTTCAACCTTCCCTCTGACCCTAGCCTATCAGGTCTCATCAGGATTAGCTTCATTGTCTTCCTCTATGGCCTGGTAAGGCTGCTACCCCTTCAAGGGGAGGTTACCAAAGAGTCAGTCACTGATTTCATATCAGAGACAGTCCCTAGGACACCCACTTGGAGACTGAGCTGCCATGGGCTACATCTGTGCAGGGGTTCTAACTTATCTCCATGTATGGTTCTTGATTGGAGTATCAGTCTCAAAAAAGACCCCTGTGCCCAGATTTTTTGGTTCTGTTGCTCTTCTTGTGGAACTGCTTTCCCAGCAACTTTATTCACAATAGCCAGAATCTGGAAACAACCCAGATGTCCCTCAAATGAAGAATGGATACAGAAATTGTGGTACATTCACACAATGGAATACTACTCAGCAATTAAAAACAAGGAAATCATGAAATTTGCAGGCAAATGGTAGGAACTAGAAAAGATCATCTTGAGTGACGTATCCCCGAAGCAGAAAGAAACACATGGTGTATACTCACTTATAACTGGATATTAGATAGGATAAGTATACTAAAACCTGTACTCCTAAAGAAGCTAAGCAAGAAGGAGGACCCTGGATAAGACGATCAGAAAGGCAAATGGGATGGACATTGGAAGAGGGAGAAAATAGGAAACAGGACAGGATACTAACACAGAGAAACTCTGAAAGACTCCAACGAGCAGGATATCAAAGCAGAGGCTGAGACTCATAGCCAAACTTTGGGCAGAGTGCAGGGAATCTTATGAAAGAAGAGGGAGATAGAAAGACCTGAAGAGCATATAACTTTTACTGCTCCTGCTGAGGTTCTGAATTTGGGTCCCCAAATACATGACAGGTGGCTCCCATTTACCTGCTTTTCACGCATCAGGAGGCCCTTGTCTCTGGCATCGGTGGGTAACTGAACTCTTGTGCAATAACCTCCATCACACATACACATAATAGTAAATAAATCCATATTATTAATGATATTAAATTTGTAATTGTTGCAATAGAAGTTAACATAAATAACAGTCTTGTCTTTTACCCTTTTAAAATTCTCCCTAGGTTTTTTTATCCTCTTTTTTAATGATATGTTTCTTTGCATTTACTTTCAAAATTGATATATGCTTTCGATGTAGTTGTCTTTTGTGGGCAAATTTCTTATCTTCTCTTTTTTTATTTCAAATGTTAGGGTATTGGGTTTAATTAGTGCATTTAATTCATATTTTAATATTACTAATTCATTTAATGTAGATACTCAATATTAACTATGAACATGTTATACAAATGGCATGATTTTAGACATTATCCTTCCATTTTATCTCATTTACACTCTCTAATCTCATTCATATTTTAGCTTTGGTTTCTTATTGCTATGATTCATTCTCAAATGAATTTATTAAACTAGCATTTGGAAACTATCTTCTTGTTTTCTGGAAGCCATTTCTTATTTACTGAGATGTGTGCTAATGTTCACTCTCTTTTATTTTATTGTAAAATCTGTTAAAGTAGTTAGAGTTTTTGTATAAATGAGGTAGAGACATTAGCATATTGTTTGTCTGCATTCTCAAACTCATACTCTTCTATTCTTTCCTATCTCTTGATCTCAGTTTTTTTTTTCCAGGCAGATATTCATAGGCCATTTTAGGTAATGGTATAGTGTTCCAAGTTATTTATTCCAGTTTCTTTCCATTATAAATTTTAATGATTTCCTGTATTTATTTATTTTGCTCTTGAAGTTCTGCTTCCCAGAATGCTTTAAAGAGAATGTTTTTGTGATTAGAACTCCTGAGGCATTTGATGCCTAAAAGGGTAGTTTAGCTGTGTATAAGTTTTGAATACTAAAGTACTTTTCAAAACATTAATTCACTGCTTTTAAACTTTACTTTTTGACATGTAGTATCAACCTGATTTTTTTAAAGAGCACACAGTTCCTTTCCTTGTATTTCTATGTATGGGCTCTTTATTTTATTTTATTTTTCTTGACACTTATCTTACCCATTCATTTTGAAATTTTACACTGTTCTTTAGCTCTGGGGAATTATCAGTTATACTTTTAAAATATTTTAGATAAATGTGGTGTCTCACCCCTATAATCCCAGAAATCACTGTGGAACTGAGACAAAGATATTAGGATTGCTATGAGTTCAAGAGAAGTTTTAGACCAGCCTAGGATAGTGGATTTGAACTGTCCAAATCTATGTTGTCCTCAGCAAAATATTCTCTCTCTCTCCCTGTTAGCCAGTAATCTCAATGATAGATTAAGAGATTTACAGAAAATTACATGGGTTAGAAATTCAAAGGGCTGTAAAGCTGCAGGTAGATGCTGTCAGGTTTTTCACTATATGGGAACACAGATGAATTATCAATAAATGACTAAGTTTCTTCCACTCTAGAAATTAAAATTAATGTGATAGGAGATTTTGGAAAACCTTAATAAAGTATCCTAATACTGAGAAGAAAAAAATCAAGACTGAGGAATACTAGATAGCAGTATCATAAGTAAGTCTGCAGTAGCCCTTTAGAGTTTGCTTTGTGGTGAATATAATGCTCAATAAAGGACTTCATTGTCTGGGCAACTTGGGCATGGCAGTATGTAAAGCTGCTTACTTGTCTTTGAAGGCTCTTTGTGTGTGTGTCAGTCCTTAATGGAGTAGAGTCATTGTAAATAGGACTAGGCATGAGCAGGTAAAAGAGCTGTTACAAAACAGGCTTTGAATAAGCAAATCCACCAGTAAAGACTGCAGACAACCAGAGGGCTAGATGCTGGGGTAAGAATACAGTCAACAAAAACCGGGACATCATGGCTTCACCAGAATGCCCCCAAATTAACAAATATTCTAATGCAGCTGAAACACAGGAAAATTATCTTAATTCTATGATTATGCAGTTATTAGAGGCCAATAAAGAGGAAACAAACAAAAAAATAGAGGCCATTATGGACAGCCAGGAATCCACAATCAAACAGGTGAAGGAAATGAACAAAATTGTTCAAGACATGAAAATGTAATTAGAATCAATAAAGAAAACCCTGGAGATGGAAAACTTAGAGAGGAGATCAGGAACCACAGAGGTAAGCATCACCAACAGAATACAAGAGATGGAGGAGAGAATCTCAGGTGCTAAAGATACAACTGTAGCAATCTATGTTTCTTTTTTTATATTTTTTATTGTTTATTATTAGTTACATTTTATTAACTCTGTATCCCAGCTGTATTCTGCTCCCTCATTCCCTCCCAATCCCACCCTCCCTCCCTCAGCTTCTCCCTGCCCCTTTCCAAGTCCATGGCTTGGGGAAGACCTCCTCCCCTTTCATCTGGCCCTGCTTTATCAGGTATCTTCAGGGCTGGCTGCAAAGTCCTCCTCTGTGGCCTAGTATGACTGCTCCTCCCTTAGGGGGTGGGGAGGTCAAAGAGCCTACCATTGAGTTCCTATAAGAGATAGTCCCTGTTCCCCTTACTATGGGAAACCAATTGGTTATGGAGCTACCACGAGCTTCGTCCAAGCAAAGGTTCTAGATTATATCCATATATGGTCCTTGGTTGGAGAAACAGTTTCAGAGAAAACCCCTGTGCCCAGATATATTTGGTCCTTGTGGGGCTCCTATCTTTTCCCCGTATTTCAAAGTAAACAAAAAAACAGAAATGTTCCTGACACAAAATAACCAAGAAATCAAGAACACCATGAAATGAAGAAACCTAAGAATAATAGGAATAAATGAAAAAAGAAAAAAAGATTCCAGGCTCTAAGTTCCAGAAAATACTTTTAAGAAAATCACAGAAGAAAATTTCCCCAACCTTAAGAAAGAGATACCCTTAAACAAAAAGAGCTTTACAGAACACCAAATAGACTAGACTGGAGAAGAAATTCCTACTATCACATAGTAATCAAAACACTAAGTCTACAGAACAAAGAAAAAATTATTAAAAGCAGCAAGGAAAAAAGTCTAAGTAACATATAAAGGTAGACCTATCAGAATCACAGCAGATTTCTCAACAAAGGCTATGAAAGCCAGAAGGATCTGGGTGGATATCATGCAGATACTAAGAGAACCAAAATACCAACCCAGACTACTATATCCAGGAAAACTTCCAAACAACATAGATGAAAAAATAAATTCCATGAAAAAACTAAATTTAAACAATACATGTGCAGCAAACTATCCCTACAGAAGATACTAGAAGGCAAACTCCAACCCAACATGAACAACTATACCTAAGAAAACAGAGGATAAAGATACCTTCACAATATAAAAGCAAAAGAAAACTAACACACAAACACACAATCATCACCAATTCCAGAATAAAATGAACTAACAATCATTGGTCACATGTATCTGTATCATCAGTGGACTCAACTCTCCAGTAAAAAGACACAGACTACCAGAATGGCTGTGGAAACAGGATCCAACATTCTGCTGCATTCAAGAAAGACACCTCTGCAACAAAGATAGACACTACCTCAGAGTAAAGGGTTGAAAAATGTTTTCCAGGCAAATGGAAACAAGAAGTTGGAATAGCCATCCTAATATCTAATAAAATAGATTCTCAACCAATATTAACCAAAAGAGATGGGGAGGGACATTTCATTTTCATAAAAGAAAAAATGCTGGAGGAGAATATCACAATCCTGAACATCTATGCCCCAAATACAAGGGCTCCTGCAATTGTAAAAGAAACATTATTAAATCTTAAATCACACATTGATCCCAACACCTTAATAGTGGGAATCTTCAACACCCCGCTATCACTATGGGACATATCATCCAGACGGAACCTAAATAGAGAAATAATGACACTCACAGAGGTCTTAAACCAAATGGACATAATAGATGTGTACAGAAAATTTTATACCAAACACAGAAGAGAATACTGTCTTCTCAGCACTTCACAGAACCTTCTCAAAATTAACAATATAGTCCATAACAGAGCAAGCTTCATCAAATACAAGAAGGTGAAAACAATCCCTCTTATCAAATCAGACTACCATGGTATCATCAGACCTCAACAATAACAGACATAACAAAAGCCTACACATGCATGGAAACTAAACAACTCTGTACTCAATAGGTGGGTGAGAAAAGAAATAAGAAAAAAAAATTAAAGATTTCCTAGGATTCAATGAAATGAATGCCCAACTTACCCAAACTTATGGACACAATGAAAACAATGCTAAGAGGAAAGTTCATAGCACTAAGTGTTTTATTGAAAAATCAGAGATATCTCATACAAGCAACTTAACAGCATACCTAGAAAGCTCTAGAAAAGCTCCAGAAAAGAAAAGAAGCAGACACACCCAAGAAGAGTAGATGGCTAGAAATATTCCTACTCAGGGCTGAAATCAATAAATTAGAAACAAAGAGAAAATTCAAAGAATCAACAGAACCAAGAGTTGGTTTTCTGAGAAAAATCAACAAGATAAACAAACCCTTAACCAAACTAACTAAAAGGAAGAGAGACACTATCCAAATCAACAAAATCAGGAATGAAAAGGAGGACATAATGACAGACACTGAGGAAATCCAAATAGCCATTAGATCTTACTTCAAAAGCTTATATGCCACAAAATTAGAAAATCTTCATAGCATCCATTTACCAAAGTTGAATTAAGATCTGGTAAACAAATTAAATATTTATATATCCCCTAAAGAAATAGAAGCTGTCATCAAAAGTTTCCCATTGAAAAGAAGCCCAGGGCCAAACAGTTTAGACACAGAATTCTACCAAATCTTCAAAGAAGAGGTAATTCTAATACTCTTCAAACTAAGGAGGAACATTACTATACTCATTCTATATGGCTACAGTCACCTTGATACCTAAACCATGCAAAAAGCCAACAAAGAAAAAGAATCTCAGGCTGATTTTCTTTTATGAACATTGATGGAAATATACTCAATAAAGTACTCATACACCGAATCCAAGAATACATCAAAGCTATCACACTCTGACCAAGTAGGCTTCATTCCAGGCATGCAGCTGTGTTTCATTATGCAGATATCTATCAAAGTAATCCACCATATTAACAAACTGAAAGAAAAATAAAACCCTACATGATCATCTCTTTAGATGCTGAAAAAGGATTTGACAAATTCTAACACTGGTTCATGTTTAAAGTTTTAGAGATATCAGGGATACAAGGCACATACCTAAACATAGTAAAATCAATATACAGAAAGTCTATAGCCAACATCAGACAAATCAGAAAGAAACTTAAGTCAGTCGTACTGAAATCAGGGACAAGCCAAGGCTGTTCATACTCTCTGTATTTCTCCAAGATAGTACTGGAAGTCCTAGCTAGAGTAATAAGACAACTAAAGGAGATAAAGGACGAAGTCGGAGTATCACTATTCAAAGACCATATGATAGTATACATGAGTGACCCCCAAAATTCTACCAGAGAATTCCTACAGCTGAAAAACACCTTCAGCAAAGTGGCTGGATCCAAAATTAACTCATAAAAATCAGTAGCTTTACTCTCTATAAAAGACAAACAGGCTGAAAAATTAGAGAAACAACACCCTTTACAATAGCTACAAATAACATAAAGTACCTTCGCATGACTCTAAGCAATCAAGTGAAAGACTTGTATGAAAAAAATTTTCAAGTCTCTGAAGAAATAAATTATAGAAGATATCAGAAGATGGAATGATCTCCCATGCTCATGGATGGATCGGTAGGATTAACATAGTAAAAATGGATATTCTGAAAAAAGCAATCTACAGATTCAAAGCAATTCCCATCAAAATGCCAACACAATTCTTTACAGACCTTGAAATAACAATTCACAAGTTCATATGGCAGATCAAAAAACCTAGAATAGTCAAAACTATCCTGTACAATAAAAATAAATCTGGAGGTATCTCCATCCCCGATCTCAAGTTGTACTATAGATCAATAGTATCAAAAATGGCATGGTACTGGCACAGAAACAGATGGATGGACCAAGGGAATGAAATCAAAGTCCCAGAAATAAATTCACATACCTATGAACTCCTGATTTTTTGTCAAAAAGCCAAAACCAAACAGTGGAAAAAAGATAGCATCTTCAATAAATGGTACTGGTCTAACTGAATTTCTAAATGTAGAAAAATGCAAATAGAACCATGGTTATCAACCTGCACAAAACTAAAGTCCAAGTGGATTAAAGACCTCAACATACAACCAGATACACTATATCTGTTAGAAGAAAAAGTAGAGAAGAACCTTGAAATCATTGGCATAAGAGATAACTTCCTGAACCAAACACCAAGAACTCAGGCTCTAAGATCAACAATCAATAAATGGGACCTCCTGAAACTGAAAATTTCTATAAAGCAAAGGACATGGTGAACAGAAAAAAATGTTAGCTTTCAGTCTGGGAAAAGATCTTGATCAACCCTACCTCTGACAGTGGGCTAATGTCCAGAATATATAAATAACTCAAGAAATTAAGCACCACCAAAAAAAAATAATCCAATTAAAAAATGGGGCACAAAGCTACACAGGGAATTCTAAACAGAGGAATATTGAATGGTGGAGAAACACTTAAAGAAATGCTCAACGTCCTTAGCCATCAAATCAAAATAACTCCAAGATTCCACCTCACACCCACCAGAATGGCTAAGATCAAAAACTCAAGTGACAACACATGCTGCAGAGGTTGTGGAGAAAGGGGAACCCTCCCCCATTGCTGGTGGGAATGTAAACTTGTACAACCACTTTGGAAATCAATCTAGCACTTTCTCAGAAAACTTGGAATAGTGCTACCTCAAGACTCAGCTAAACCCCTCCTTGGCATATACCCAAAAGACGCTTAACCATACAAGAAAGACATTTGCTCATCTATGTTCATAGAAACTTTATTTGTAATAGCCAGAATCTGGAAACTGCCTAGATATCTGTCAGCTAAAGAAGAGATACAGAAAATGTGGTACATTTACACAATGGAATACTACTCAGCCATTAAAACAAGGAAATCATGAAATTTGTAGGCAAATAGACGAACTAGAAAAGATCATCCTGAGTGAGGTATCCCAGAAGCAGGAAGACAAACATGGTATATACTCTCTTATTAGAGGATATTAGCCATATAATATAAGATAAACATACTAAAATCTACAGGCCTAAAGAAGCTAAACAACAAGAAGGACCCTAAGGAAGATGCTTAATTCTCATTCAGAAGGGAAAACAGAATAGACACTGAAAACAGTAGAAGAGAGGGAATAGGATGGGAGCCTACCACAGGTATCCTGTAAAAGATTGCAGCCACCAGGGATTGAACCAGATGTAGAAACTCATAGCCAAACTTTGGACAGAGCTTATGGAAGATGGGGGATGTAGAAGGACCAGGAGGGAACAGGAGCCACACAGAACAACAAAGAAAAAAAAAGCAGGGCTCGGGGGACTACAAAGACTGATGAATCAACCAAAGACAATGCATAGAGAGGACCTAGACTGCCTGCTCAGATGTAGCCCATTGGCAGCTCAGTATCCCTTATTAAATGGAGAAGAGACAGTCTCTGACATGTACTCAATTGCCTGTTCCTTTATCACTTCTCCGTGGTGGGGCGACCTAGCCAGGCTACAGAGGAAGATGATCCAGCCAGTCCTGATGAGACCTGATAGGCTAGGGTCAGATAGAAGGGGTGGAGGACTTCCCTATTAGTGGACTAGGGGAGAGATAAGGAAGGAAGAGTGAAGGAGGGTAGAACTGGGAGGAGATGAGTAAGGGGGCTACAACTAGGATACAAAGTGAATAAATAATAATAATAATAACATATGGAAAAATAAAATCATGCATATGTGTAAATAATCATGAATAAAACCAATATTCAACAGTTTGTTATACTCTGTTGCTTTCCATTTTAAGATAAGTGTGGGTTTTTTTTTTTTGTTTTCTAAAATGAAAATTGATTAGAATTTCCAAAGAAATAGGAAATTCTGTTCAAAATTAAATCAAAGTTTAGTGATAAGTATACTTACTGCCAAACAGTATGGCCAGAAGATGATTCATTTGTAATGACAAGAATCACAATATCATGCCAGTAATGTGGATCCACAGCAGAGAGCCCAGCGCCACTAGGATTTGTCTAGAAGTTTAGTCAATACAAACTTTCTCTATATGTAATTCAACCTCTGCATAGTTCACCAGCGATAAACATACACACTTTTACGCAGAAACACAATTAAGCAAATAGTTACCAACGTCCTCTGATTAGTGTTCAGAGGTTGAAGTACACGCAGGGACCCTGTCTCTTGGTTTCTAGTACTGTGATCTGATAGCCCTTGCCAGTGAATAACTAAACAGACAGCAGGTTGGGGATGGATGAAGTCACGTGCCAACTGGATCAAGCTCTGAAATAACTCAGGGCGCTCCTTTGAGAATAAGAGACATGTAGCAGTTACACAGCAATGGGATTGTGTACCAGTTATTTTAGCAGATGTCGGGAAGGTGAGGAAGAAGCCATCCTTGTGACCCAGCTGTAGCCTCTCTTCATATTCACCTACCTCTCTGCCTGCCTATCAGGGATCTATATTAGTTCATATTTTTCCATAGTGGAATAAGACAAATCACTTCTGTTGTCTTGTCTACGTTACTATACTTGTGTACTGTTACTTGTGTACGTTACTGTACACTTTCATACACACCATCATTTTGGCAGCCTCTACGGCATGTACTTAAACAACTCTGCTTAGTGTATGCACTGGGCCACCACACTGAATGTGCATACTAGCTTCTTCTTCTTCTTTTTTTTTTTTGTGGCCTGAATTTTCTTGTTCTTACTGTGAGCAACAGGTCTGAGGGTGAATGCTCCAGTTTCTCCTTACAGGGACATGGTAGGATTGTACTGCATGATAATTTTTTTTTTTTTATTCTGAATCAGGGTCCTCTTCCTTACCTTGCCTTGGATTATGAAACACTGAATGAACAACAGATCACATCTCCCATCTCCTTTTTTCTGGTCGTGGAATTCATTAGAGAGCACGAGAGGGTCTCTGAATAAATGAAAAGAATGGAGTTCTCTTACAAACCTGCACTGGACAAAAGTCAGCAGGTTGCTGAAAATTGGATGTTTATTTCTGTATATTTATTTTATTTATTAATGGCCATCCTGCCTGACTTTATACTCTCAGCATTTGGTGATCTGCACTGGCTTGACAAGTTTCACCAGACACAAAAAAAGCATAGGGTTCCACAAGGTGACTTTTAAAAAGTCACTTTTTTTAAAAAGGGAAACCAGAGAACTTCTATTAAACAGTTTCAATAAATAATATTTTAAGAGCTATTTTATTCTCAGAGTAAAAACTCAATTTCCCTTTTGACTGTGTTTAAAATTTACCTTCAGAGAGGTTTCCAAAAGTTCAAATAAATAAATATATGAAATTCCATTATCCCAAAAGAAGGATTACATTATCCTTCTTTTGTCTTAGAAGTATCTTATTAGCATAAGACATGGGTGGGTGGGGTTGCTGTGTAAATCTGAAGTGCACTTCCACCATTTTGAAGGGTTAAGTTTTTCTCATTAAACTGGTATCTGAGTTTGTCTATAAAGCAGGATAACAGGAAGGTGCAGCAGTTTCCAGAAGACCCATGAAATTGGTGGGTAAGCTGGGCTCTAATCACGTTTGTATTTTCTTCTCAAGATTTCACTTTCAGTTGCCTCTTTCACTGAACAGTACCTTGCCTATGAGCCAAGAATAACTCATCTCAATTAAAATAGTGAGTTACAGTCAGTTTGGCTTTTTCTTTTTTCCTTTTCTCTCTCTATTTTGTCCTGGCTGTTTTCTGGAGACCTCCTTCCTTTCCTCTGCAATTATTAAACATGTAGGCACAGACAGGGTTCTTTCCCAGGTCCTCACCAGCGATTTGCACCCTGGCACAAAGAAAAGCCTGTCACTTTTCCTTCCTGGGAAGGTGAGCATTCCTGGAGTGTCTTTGATTGTAAACAAACAAAGAAACAAACAAACAAATAAATTTTACTCACTTATTCCTTGAATATACAGAATACACACAATTCACAATTCTCAGAAGAGAGTTTTGGGGGTATGATGGGTTCTTCCGAGGGCCTCAAAGATCATACTCCCGTGGAAAAGTCGTAGGCAATGCTAAAGGGCAGTTAGCTTTGATGCTTGGAAAAAGCCAGTTGGGAATAAACTATCTTTACTTGCATAAATAGTCTTATTTGTATTCAAGGCTGTTCCAACGGACTTTCTAACCTTTTTAAAAAACAGTGTTTGAAATTCATTGCACCACACTGTACCTTTGTGTAAAATTCAGAGTAATTCAAACAGAAACTCCCTCTAGCTTCACAAGACTGAACATTTGATTACAATTACAGAAGCTGACTACCAGGCAACTCCTTCCAGCTCTGTATGGAACATCTGCCGAAGTAAAGCCTTTAGAAGTCAGACAGAATTGAAATGTCATGCTCTGGAGGGAAATACACAGGACACAAAATTAAATAATGGGAATGAACTGGAGTGCTAAAAGGTGCAGCAATATGGAAGCTGACACGATAGTGGCTAAATGCAGGGAACAGGCAGCAGGAAAGATAGGGTTTGTGAGGTGTCTTTCTTTGCTTGCACTAGTCTAGTAGAGTGCAGTGCTAGGCACGATAAAAATCACAGTTAATACAAAAACAGAAAACAAAATTATATCATAATTCATCCTAAAGCTTATGTGTAAGAGGTTCAAAAATAGCAAAATTCCAAGAAACCCATAAATGTATAACTGACAATAAGTTGTCAATAAATATTTTTAAAGGTGTGTGAGGCCACTTAGCCAACTAAGCTAGAATGTTGCTATAAAAATAAATAAGAGATGTTGAATATTAAATCTATTGAAATCAAGTGAATAGAGGCTGCTGCTTTCTTAATTTTATGGAAAAATATTACCATTGTCAGTAGACATCAATAACACATCTAGCAGCATTGTTCTAAGGTGAAACTAAGCTTGGCAGGACACATGTAAAATCATGTTTGTTCTGGACTTCTCTGTCACAGACTATCTTGGTGGTCAACATCAACCTACTTAATGTTGGCTAGGTTGTTTTGACTAAGGTTTCAAAATTGCTGCATATATTAAGTTTTGACTATTCAAAATTATTTTGATAATATATTTAAAATAGCCTGATTTATTTTTTAATACTGAAATATTATTTATGATTTTGTCTATTCGACAGAAAAAGCTGTCTATAGACTCAAATTTCAGGGGCCAGGTATGGTTCAGTGGCTAAGAGTAACACACATGCTGGAGAGGATGTGGAGAAAGGGGAACCCTCCTCTATTGCTGGTGAGAATGTAAACTTGTACAACCACTTTGGAAATCAATCTGGTGCTTTCTCAGATAATTAGGAATAGTGCTTACTCAAGAGCAAGCTATAGCACCCCTAGGCATATATCCAAAATATGCTCAAGTATATAACAAGGACATTTGTTCAACCATATTTGTAGCAACTTTATTCATAATAGCCAGAATCTTGAAAAAATAGATGTCTCTCAACTGAGGAATGGCTGTAGAAATTGTAGTACAATTACACAATGGAATACTACTCAGCAAATCATGGAATTTGCAGGCAAATGGTGGGAACTAGAAAAGATCATCCTGAGTGAGGTATTCTAGAAGCAGAAAGACAAACATGGTATATACTCACTTATAAGTGTATATTAGTCACATAAATATAGCATAATTATACTAAACTCCATACACCCAAAGAAGCTAAGCAAGAAGGAGGACCCTGGGTAAGATGCTAAATCCTTATTCAGAAAGGCAAATGAGATGAACATCAGAAGAGGGCAAAAACAAGGAACAAGACAGAGCCTACCACAGATGGCCTGTGAAAGACTCTACCCATCAGGGTATCAAAGCAGATGGTGAGAGTCTTAGCCTAATTTTGGGCGGAGTGCAGAGAATCTTATGAAAGAATGCAGAGACAGAAAGACCTGGAGGGGACTGGAGCTCCACAAAGAAAGCAAAAGAACCAAAAAGTCTGAGCCAAAGGGTCTTTTCGGAGACTGATACTCCAATCAAGGACCATTCATGGAGATAACCTAGAACCCCTGCACAGATGTAGCCCTTGACACCTCAGTCTCCAAAATGAATATCCTAGTAAGGGGAACAGGGGCTGTCTCTGACATGAACTCAGTGGCCTGCTCTTTGATCACCTCCCCCAGAGAGAGGGCAGCCTTACCAGACCACAATGGAAGACAATGCAGACAGTCCTGATGAGATCTGATAGGATAGGGTCAGATGGAAGGGGACAAGGACCTCCCCTATCAGTGGACTAGTGAAGGGACATTGGGGGAGAAGAGGGAGGGAGGGTTGGATTGGGAGAGAATGAAGTAGGGGACTACAGCTAGGATACAAAGTGAATAAATTGTAATAAATAAAAAAAATTAAAAACCAAAAAATAGTGCATACCTCTCTTTCAGCAGACTAGAAGGGTTTTCAAATTTAAATTTAAAAAGGTTTTTTATTTTTTTCTACTTCCAATGTCCATCCCATTTGTCTTTCTAAGTGAGGATTGGTCATCTTACTCCGGGTCATCTTTCTTGTTTATATTCTTTAGGTGCACATATATTAGTATGTTTATCCTATCTTATAAGCCTAGTAACCACTTATAAGTGAGTATATAGCATGTGTGTCTTTCTGCTCCTGGAATACTTCACTCAGGATGATCTTTTCTAGATCCCACCATTTGCCTAAAAATTTCATGATTTCCTTGTTTTTAACTGCTGAGTAGTATTCCATTGTGTAAAAGTACCACAATTTCTGTATCTATTCCTTTCTTTGATGGTCATCTGGGGTGTTTCTAGGTTCTGGCTATTACGAATAAAGCTGCTACAAACATGACAGAAGCCTACCGCAGAGGGCCTCTGAAAGACTCTAACTAGCAGTATATCAAAGCCATAACCAAACCTTCAGCAGAGTGCAGGGAATCATATGAAAGAAGGTGGAATTAGTATGACTTGGAGAGGACAGGAGTTCCACAAAGACCAAATATATCTGGGCACAGGGGTCTTTTATGAGACTGTTTCTCCAACCAAGGACCATGTAACCTAGAATGCCTGCTCTGATGTAGCCCATGGTAGCTCAGTATCCAAGAGGGTTCCCTAGCAGGGGGAACTGGGACTATTTCTGACATGAACTCAATGGCTGACTCTTTGACCTCCCCCCTCCTTGAGGGAGTAGCAGCCTTACTAGGCCACAGAGGAGGACATTGTAGCCAGTCCTGAAGATACCTGCTAAGCTAGGGTCAGATGGAAGGGGAGGAGGACCTCCCCTATCAGTGGACTTGTAAAGGGGCAAGGAGGAGATGAGAGAAGGCATTGGGAGGGCAAGAGGGAGGGGGCTACGGCTGGGATGCAGAGTAAATAACTTGTGATTAATATAAAAAAATAAACATTATAAAAAAGTTTTTTTTTGTTGTTGAGAATTTCAAACATGAGTACTCTATGTACATTAACCCCTCTTAAAACCCTCTTCACCTCCTTTAATATTTCACTAACTATAATTTATGACTTTTGCTTCTTTAATTATTATTGCTACACACATTCACACATACACATTAACATGCACACACACACATATACATACGTATTTATAAACACGGCTTGATGAGTCCATTCACTGTTTCTTGTATGTATATGTCTTTAAAGGTTGACAGCTTGGGATTGGTATTTGGGGGTTGTCTCTGGATAAGAATGATTCTTGCTTCAGTTGTTATTAAATGGCTGTAGTGCTTCATATTGTCCTTTGTCTACCTTGGGTATCAACTGGTGCTTCTATTGTGCAGGTCTTGTTTAGATGACCATATTTTTGAGATTTCATGGATCCTGTAATATGTTGAAGATGGCAGTTCATAGCAGATTTCCAAGTCATACGGTTCTTACTCTCTTTTTGTTTGCTTTTCCGTGATTTTTTTTTCCTTGAGCCTTCATAGTAGGGATTGCAGTTTAGGTGTATAAGTTTGAGTTGGGTGTTCCACAGCCATTAATTCTTTGTCTTTGAACAGCTGTGACTCCTATGAAGCATCTTCAAAAAGATGCTCTTTACATGAAGGATGAGAGCTACACTTATTTGGCATAAAGTTAAAACTCTAAAATGTGTTTAGAAATTATTTTGGTTTAGAAATGCTGCAGTAGTAACATCTCCTATGGGGTCTATAACTTTTACCAGCTATGGGTAGTTGTTAGGGTTTACTGTATCAGACACAGCTTCTCCCCTACGGAATGGACCTTAAGTCCAATTATATAGCTTTTTGTTACTCCCAAGAGGCAGTTGCCATTCTGCACTATTGTGAGATCTCACTGTCCTGATCACAGTTGTTGTTTGTAGGTTTTAAAGCCCGGAAGGACTCTTGATTGCTTTTCTTTCTTGGCATCTTGCATAGAACCTTTTGAGACTATGAGAGAAAATCCTCAAGTCTTCCATGTCATTTCCAGCTCAGTCCTTCTAAGAAGAGGAACTCTGAACTTGGTTCCAGAATTTACAACAGGTGGCTCACAGTGCTTGTAACTCTAGTTCAGATGATCTATCTGGTACACTCTTCTTTTATCTGTGGTACCTGCCCTTACAGACATGGGCATTGCCAACTAGTAAGCTCTCTCTCTCTAAAATATTCAGGGTCAAATTTCCAACACTTTCAATGGATTGTGGAAAAGAAAAGTATAACTTTTAAATTGGACAGCTAGTACAGCAGAAAGGCACAAGGGAGAGAAAATAGTATAAATTTATGATGATCTATGTTAGTCGTTCATTTGTTGAAGTTCATACAGCTCATTAACCAGCAAGAGTAAAGGCAAAACAAAGGTATGAGATTATAGAGATGGAAGTACCCCTAGGTCAAAAGAAACTTTTTTATTAATAGCTGTGTCAGGAAATTTTACTATAACATATACTTTACTAAAAGTACTTTTATGTGTTTATGCAGAAATTCATATATTCTTGTGACTGCTTTTTCTGTCTCTTAAGAAAAAAAAACTTTGTTTGACAGTTGTACACACGTATACAATGAATTCTGATATTTTCACTCTCAATTTCCTCCTTAACCTTCTCTTTTTCCAGTAAAGGCTTTCTTCATCCAAGCAAGACCTCATCTTACTATCATGTCTTTTCTCTGTGTGTGGCACAGTGGTTTTATTATGGTTGTCTGTACGAATATACTTAGTAGAATAATTCTTTGTGAGAGTGGACAATGTATGAGTGACTGTATCACTGAAGAAAATGATTCCCTTAGCCCCACCATCATTAACTGTTAATAACTGCCCTAGGGAGGGTTAGGCCTCTTGACTCCTGCCAGATCCTATAATGAAATGTTGACAGGCTCAATGTTGTTCAGGTCCTCTTAGGATACCACAACTAGAGTGAATTCTTGAATACACACCATGTTCAGAAAGTATCTTTGCACAAAGCACCTCTCCATCCTCCATCTCTTACATTTATTATGGGACCTCTTTTTCAGTGCCTTTCTTTTTTTTTTAAGAATAACTTTATTGCCCTAATAATTTTCCATGGTCTTTAATTTTTCTATCCCATAAAGCCTGGCAACTAATGATGAATTTTTATTTTCTCTATTGTTTTGCCTTTTCCAGAGTGTCATATACTGGAATTGTGCAGTATAAAGTTTTTTTAAGTGTTTTTTTTTTTTTTTTTTACTTGAACACAGGGTTTTTCCCAGAGACTCATACTCCAACCAAGTACCAAGCATGGAGATAACCTAGAACACCTGCACAGATGTAGCCCATGGCAATTTAGTGTCCATGTGGGTTACATAGTAATGGGAAGAGAGATTGCCTCTGACATAATCTGATTGGCCTGCTCTTTGATCACCTCCCCCTGAGGGGAGAGCAGCCTTCCCAGGCCACAGAAGATGACAATGCAGCCACTCCTAATGAGATCTGATAGACTAAAATCAGAAGGAAGGAGAAGAGGACCTCCCCTATCAGTGGACTTGGGGAGGGGCATGTGTGAAGAAGGGGGAGGGAGGGTGGGATGAGGAGGGGAGGAGGGAGGGACTTATGGGGGATACAAAGTGAATAAAGTATAATTAATAAAATAAAAACAAAACACTGTTTCAGTGCCTTTCTTAACAAAATCTTTCTGTTTCTAACCGTGTCACTGCTATAGTTCATTGTTTCAGGGCATAAGTCCCTGGAAACTTGTGGCAACCCAAGGCCTCATCTTTTACAACAGCTATGCAAGTTGTGGCTACTGCTGTTGCTCATAAGGATTAAACTTTAGGATGTTATTTTCTAAGATGAACTTTAAACTAATATCGCAATATGTTCATGAATATACATTAAGTAAATTCAGGTTCAGTGAAAGACTGAGGAAATTAAAACTTCAGTCTCTGTGTTATCTATGTGCTAATAAAGTAGAGGTCAAAATATGTTAAAGGAAGGTTGTAGAGTTGTTGTTTTTCTCCAAGAAGGGAAATGCATGCTAAGAAATTCAGAAAAGTTAAGTATAATCATGCAAGATTTTTGAAGAAAACCACCCAAGTTCTCCAAATTGAAAAAAAAAAAAAAATTGAGTCTGTGTTTGCTGCCCACATGCTTGATGCAATGTGGGGAATGTTGGAAACTGGAATTCAAAATGAAGGTTAGATATGGATCTGCTTTTCTAAGAACTAAGAGAATAAAGAAATGGAAATACTTAATATGATTTCAAAACACATTAGGTGTATGCGTCTTGGCTTCTTACTGATGTTGAAAGATAAAACTTTATTATCATTATTTTCCATGGAACATGCCCTCTATAAATCAATTCATAGTGCTACTAGGAAATAGATGTAATAAGCAATTATCATTACAATATGTCCCAAATTGCACCTAGCAGTTTGAGTTAAATTGTACGTTACTGAGAATTTATAACTGCATTATAAGGTATTACTCCTCACTTGTATAAAGCAGAAAAGTGATGAAGTCTAGAAAAGTCATACTACTTATTAATTTTGTCTTAGTTGATTCCTTAATGAAGTTAATGAATCTGTAAATTTATGTGCTCTATTTGATAAAGTTCTAAAATGGTTTTAGGAGACTAACTCTAAATCAATGCTTGGATTGTAACAGGCAACTTTTTGACTAGATACAAACCAAAGGAAAAAAAAAATCAAAGTTGATAATTGTCTCATTTATCTAAGCTATTTAATCAACAGCAGATTTATAGTCTGAACTTGATATTACTATTATTTCTTTTACTATAAACGTCACTCATGGCAATTATGTTTTGATAAAAAGAAAATAAACTATAATAAAGTATCCACATGTGAAATTTTATTTTATTTTCTCTAACTGTGGAATTCTTTTTGAAGAACATCCATTCAATAAAAATCACTCGTTGAAAAATACTACAAAATTTACCTTATTATTCCTCTAGAAAGATAAAAATTACATTTTTTAAATTACATGTTTATCTTTCTTTTTCTCTGGCATAAATATTGATGTTGGTATTATTTTTTAAAAATCTGATTCATTTTTAATAGAAGATAGTAACAAGGACAGAACTATGTGTCTCAAAATATATCTTCTTTCTTCTCAAGAACCTGGAGGTAGACAACTTGTCTTTCTTTCTTTCTTTCTTTCTTTCTTTCTTTCTTTCTTTCTTTCTTTCTTTCTTTCTTTCTTTCTTTCTTTCTTTCTTTTCAGATTTTATGGCTGTGTGAAAGTAGTCACAATTATTCTTCAACTTGAAAATAGTTGTTTCAGATAATGAAGGCCAGAAAAGCTTATTTGGGTTTTACTTCATGTGTCCATAGATAGTTATGTGTCTCAAAATCAAGAGTATATTAGTTGAATTGTGCAAATCTGAGAGAGAGAAAAATGAAGTTAAGACTCTCTGGTAACTGTTGATATCTCACTTGTAATTTCAAATGATTTTATGTAAAAATCATTTAATCACAATTGCATTGGTTAAAAGACTTCAGTTCCCCAAGCTGTTGTCTTGAATTAGAATATATATTTTGGGTTCTATCTCTATGCTTTAATAAGCCGAGATAAATATCAGAGAGAGTTTCCGGGTGCTACTTCAAAAGTCAAGGACTAGATCTAGGCTGAGATACAGATCTGAATTCTGAGGCTCCCACAGAATTTCACAAGGCTGACCTTGTGAAATTTGTTACCACACTAAGTTCTGAAGTTCTTACACATCAGTCTCCATCAGAAACAGTGTGAAGAATGACAGGCTCATGTCATTCTGAATATAAATGTAACATAAAAGAAATTTAATCAACATTGAATGAGTGATAATATTTTTATATATGATATCTTGTATTTTTTTGGATGAACAAGAGATTAGTGTAGTGTCTAAGAAATAAAATATAGTGATTTAATACTAATTTCTGACTTTCAATCAAACTTAATTTTTTATTTCAGCAACTTTTGGCAGCAATATTTAGTCTATCCTTCCCATAAAGCTTAACATTATTCATACAAAGACTATCACTGCTCACTGATAGGCTGTTTTGGAATAAGTTATTTTGATCAAAAGAAAAAAAAATTAGGCGAAAATTATTGGCAAATTGTATGACTTTGGCCAAATTATCAGTGTTTCTGAGAGTCAGTTTATTCTTAGAAAGAAATAGAATAGCAATAGACATCATCAGCAACCTAACAAGGATGAGAATAGCTCTTTTTATATTCAAACAAACATCTTAGAGTTTGAAGAAAGGCTAGTCTTCAGTGCAAGCATTTATCCACCACACCATACCTGTCAGCAAATATGCTCATCCCCACCCCTGTGTGAATGCAGAGGGACCATTGTTGTTGCTTCTGCTGGAGTTTGTTTCGTTCTGTCATTGGCTTTTTAAGTAAGTTTGATTTGTCTTCATTTGTCTTCATCAGTTACCTAATGTTAAATGAGAAACTTACATTGTGTTGCACAGACATTGGATTTCATTTATGCTCATCTAAAAGGCAGTAACAGACCATAATAGGTTTAGGGACCAAGGTACTCAAATGATTACACAAAGACAGGTTCCAGCAAATGTGAAGATGCTTGGAGATGATGTCCAGAGACACCTTTGCTCAGTTTGACTGGGGATGGCACCAGATGATATCTGCATGTCTAAATTCGCAATTTTTGACAATTTTTCCATAAAAAACAAATTTGGGATATCCTAAAGAAAAAACAATCCGACTTTTAAATAAGTTCTGGTAAGGCCTTGATCAGTTTACATGTAGAGAAAAATGACCATGAGTCACACCAGATGACGATGATTCCTGAGTGAAATCTGTAGAAAAAAAATTCTTGATATTGTATTTTTTTTTCTGCTTTGGTATCAATTTATTGACAAGACTATAGTGATTTTTGTGAATGTCTGTGCTGAAGTGTGTTAGGAAAAATGCGAAAAATCAGTACCGATAATAAATCATAAAAATACATCCTCACTTATATTCCCTGGGAATTTAACTTGTTCTGTTATTTCAAAGGTTACCTTCAACTGAAGTTAAGACAGGAAAAGACAGAGAAAAATGAGAATCACTTATTAATCACCAAGGAATACTTGTAGCAATCCTGGAAGATGCTGACTACCAAAGCACACCTAAGCATAAAGATAGCATCTGTGGATTGCTGTGGGGAATATTTCCCAAGCACCACATGCTAATATCCTTTTGTTTTGCTGAGGATTAGCTAGCTGAAAGCTACTTTTTTTTTTTCCTTGGAATGCTTTTGCGCAGTTAGGAGCACAATGGTCTCTACACCTTCCCCCAAGCGTAAAACAGTATTCACTGAGAGATACAGAATCTCAGGACAGATACACCTATCAGATGTTCAAGCTTAATAGTACTTTTTAAAATATTTATTATCCCTGCTTGGTCATCAGCACAGGATGATGTACATAGGAGAGATCAAATAAACTACAGGCTTATGTGAGCTTGAACACCCCTCTAAGTAGGAAAGTTAAAAATAAGTAAAATGTGGTATGCAGCTATGAAAGTCTAGAGGAATCAAAGAACCTTAAATTTTCTAAGAGATACTTTATGAATGATTAGGAAAAGTCTTCTACATAAATTTTTAAAAGCAAAAAAAATGTAGAATGTTGATTTCCAAAAAATAACCCCAAAGACAATAAAAAAATAGTTAAATATGTTAGAAAAATATGGTTATTTTGAAATTCATTTACTTGATCATCTGAAACAAAAAAAAGTCACAAAATTTATTGATGGAAATGATGATGAAATCTTATTTGTAAATCTTGAGGAGATATAATGTCCTCAGGTAAAAGCCATAAAGGTTTGTACAGTGGCTTATGAATGGTTACAGTTGCTATTTGTTGGAAAAATAAATGATATTCAAAGCCTTTTGCTGTAGGATGCTTTTCAAACTTACAGTTCTGGAAACTTTGAGAAATAAATAAATGCTTAGGTTATGGAATTTCTGCACTGTATCTTCAAATGCTGAGGAAATGCTACCTGCTATCCTTATAGCAACCCTGTATGAGAGGATTCATTGCTCTGGGTAAAGGTATGCAAACTGTAGTTCAGAAATAGCAAGTGCCTTGCACATTTTAAGTAGATGGGAAATGAAGAGTCCACTTTTGAGGTTAGTCCCATTCTGAAGACAGTACTCAAACAACTGGTGCTATATGCATTTCTATATTCAGAAGAAAGACAACAGTTACATCCAAACTTGAAAGTAATGGCAAGATTCACTCACTCAAATAAATGTTTAGTGGGCTAGGGTGCTTGCTGAGTTCTTAAAATGCTTGGCTTGCAAATGTGAAGATCGGAAACTCATAGCCAAACTTTGGGCCTAGTGCAGGGAACCCTATAAAAGAAGTAGGCGATAGGAAGACCTGGTGTGGGGAGGGGGGCTCCACAAGGGGAGCAACAGAGCCAAAATATCTGGGCACAATGTCTTTTCTGAAATTGATACTCCAACCAAGGCCCATGCATGGTGATTACCTAGAACCCCTGCACAGATGTAGCCCATGGCACCTCAGTATCCAAGTGAGTTACCTAGTAAAGGGAACAGGGATTGTCTCTGACATGAACTCAATGGGTGGCTCTTTGATCACCTCCCCCCAGCCAAAGAGGAAGACAATGCAGCTAGTCCTGATGAGACCTGATAGGCTAGGGTTAGAGGGAAAGGGTGGAGGACCTCCCCCATCAGTGGATTTAGGAAAGGGCATGGGAGGAAATGAGAGAGGGAGGGTGGGATTGGAGCAGATGAGGAAGGGGGCTACAGTGGGGATATAAAGTGAATAAACTGTAATTTATAAAAAATAAATAAACTAATAAAAATGAAATGTAGAAGACATTTTTAAGTGATGCTAATAAAATGTTGGTAATTGTGGCAACATTAAGGGCACATGAATCTGAGCTCTTTCCTGTCCTTACAAATATCTGTGTCATTTCTGATGTCCACTTTAAACAACAAATCTAAAGCAAAGTTTTCCAAAACAATAATCCTAAACCTCTTGAGTAGAAGTTATGCAGAAGAACATAATGGCATAACAAAATTAAAATCAACCAGAAATATAGAGACAAAGAGTTCAAAATGGACCTGAATATCAAATCCCAAAACAACCCAGTAGTGGCATCCATTTTTTCACTGTGAGGGGTGTTACCAAAGGAAAATGATACCTTTGATCATTGTATATTTCCAACCTGTTTTGTCTTGATAACATTATTCAATGTAGTTTCTAATTTGTCCTATTCAGTTAATTGTTTCTAATGTTTTGTTTGTTTGTTTGTTTGACACCTCCCTCCCCTAAGTGTCTGATACTGGCCAATCCCATTTATCTCCCTTTCCTATAGAACTTGTAAATCATCATAGTATTGAATCAGGTCTCAACCAGTAGTCAGGCAAAACTGTAAGAGGGGAGATTATGGGTATCTTTGCTCTTCCAAGACTTAACAAGTACCCCAGCAATTAGCCTTACTTTAATAAGTATTTGGAAATGAATGAAAGTTATGGGAACATTTTTTTTCTGTTTTTCCAAAACAACATGTTTCCATGTTTAATGTAAGGTAAGTCCTAGATAGAAATCTCCTAATAGGTGATGTTTATACAGCCAAAGGGTTCAGCGATCACTTTAAAGGCATTACACACTGAATTCACAGAACTGTAAATTAATGAATTTGTTCAATTCTACACTTGAGAAAACTAAGGGGAAGTAGACAGCCTGACATTTTGTCACCCAGTAAGAGGTTCAATTAGAAACAAATAAGGGACACAAAAATGTGTCAAAACGGCAGCCTTGATTTTCCAGGCTTTGAATTTTGTCTTATTGCCAGACATTTTCAACTGTTATTTTTGATACTTTTGATACTTTCAGTATCTAAAGACAGTTAATTATAGGTGCTATTTTTCAAATGCTACTTTATTTGGGGGTTCCTTAAAGTTTATTCTTCTAATCCTCCAGCCCCAGGGAGAGGAAAAAAGTTGTTAGGGAAAGGGCATGTAGCCCTCTTTACTTCTTCCTGCTGGGTAGGGTCCTAGGATTCTTTTGTAGGCAGTAGCAATGTCCATCCTCAGGATATCCAGAAGTCCAGGTAAGCAGCACACCATTTAGCCAGCAAGCAAAGCAAGTGGTCTTTTTCAGCCTCCTCCAAGCTTCCATGCTTTCTTCCTCTGGGCTACCATATTTATATCCCTTCAAAGTTCTCAGAATTCAACTAATTCCAGCTGGTAAAGACCATGCTCCTGTACCAAGCAATAATCAGTCATGAACAAACTAAAATCCCACACTACAGATTATAACAAAAACATGTTTACATATCATGAAACAAAACATCTACAACAGTTAATATTCATGGAGATGTGGACCCTCTTCCACAATATCAGTGAGCTAGGGGCTGATGTCTGTCCATTTGCTCAAGTGGTGCTGTGTTGCTTCAGGCTTAACAGCTTCTACCTCCTGTCTCTCAGAGCTCTGAGCTACCCTTGAAAAATCCAGAATCAGCTGGTGGGGTGGGGTGGTGTATGGTGGTGAAGCACACCTTTAATCCCAGCATTGAAGAGGCAGAGGCAGACACTCTGAGTTTGAGCCCTCTGAAACAGAGTGAGTTTCAGGAAGGACAGCCAGGCTATACAGAGAAACCCTGTCTTGATAAAACAAACAAACAAACAAAAAAAACAAACAACAAACGAAAAAAAGAAAAAGAAAAGAAAACTCCAGGCTAGAGAAAAAAGTTACCTGCATGGGGATCTTTTGGTGTGTGAAAAACAAACAAATAAACAAACAAACAGACAAAACTTTATCCTTTATTATATGGCTAATATCTACTTATGAGTGAGTATATATCTTTCTGCTTCTGGGTTTCCCCACTCAGGATGATCTTTTCTAGTCCCCACCATTCGCCTGCAAATTTCATGATTTCCTTGTTTTTAACTGCTGAGTAGTATTCTATCCTGTAAATGTACCACACTTTCTGTATCCGTTCCTCTGTTGAGGGACATCTAGGTTGTTTCCATTTTGGCTATTACAAATAGAGCTGTAATAATATGGTTGAGCAAGTGTCCTTATTGAATTGTGGGGCGTCTTTTGAGTATGTGCCTTGGTGTGATATAGCTGGATCTTGAGGTAGCACTATTCCTAATTTTCTGAGAAAGTGCTAGATTGATTTCCAAAGTAGTTGTACAAGCTTTCATTCCCCCAGCAATGGAGGAAGTTTCTCCTTTCTTCACATCCTCTCCAGAATGCATCATCCCTTGAGTTTTTGATCTTAGCCATTCTGATGGATGTGAGGTGGAACCTCAGGGTTATTTTGATTTGCATTTCCCAAATGACTAAAGCTGTTGAGCATTTCTTTAATTGCTTCTCTGCCATTCAATATTAAAATTTATAGCGTTAAAGAAGTTAAACAACAAGGAGGACCCTAGGGAAGATGCTTAATCCTCATTCTGAAGGGCAAACAGTATAGACATCGGAAGTAGGAGAAGACAAGGAACAGGACAAGAGCTTTCCACTGAGGACCTCTGAAAGACTCTACCAAAGGAGATACTGAGACTCATAGTCAAACTTTGGGCAGAGTCCCAGAATCCTTATGGAAGAAGAGGGAAATAGAAAGACCTGGAGGGTTCAGGAACTCAGAACCAAAATACAACAGAGAAAAAAGCCAAAATACCTGGGCCTCGGGGGGCCTGCAGAGACCAATACTCCAATTAAGGACCATGCATGGAGAGGACCTAAGTACTGTGTTCAGAGGAAACCTATTGGCTGCTCAGTTTCCAAGGCGGTGCTCTAGTAAGGGATGCCAGGGCTGTCTCTGACATTAACTCAGTGGTCAGCTCTTTGATCACCTCTCCCTGTGGGGTGTAGCCTTGCCAGGCCACAGAGGAAGATGATGCAGCCAGCCAGGATGAGATGTGATAAGATAGGGTCTGAGAGAAGGGGAAGAGGTGCTTCCCTATCAGGGGACTAAGGAAAGGGCAAAGGGGAAGAAAGGGATTGTGGATGGGACTGGGAGGAGAAAAGGGAGGGGACTGCAGTGGGGATACAAAGTGAATAAATTGTAATAAATAAATATATAATATTAAATAAAAAAATTAAAAACTATCTTGTACAACTCTCCCTGCAAGAAAGACTACAAATGAGATCAACCCCCCCACCACCACCTTTACTGATCAAGCCACACACTCCTTACATGTGGCAATAAATTGCTCTTTGATTTTTATTGTAAACCAATTTTAAATTTAAATACAGTTTGATCATAATCTCTCTGTGGGTGTGCAGGCAATTAAACTGGTCTATCCTCTGGGGCATTTAGGGTCCCGACAACATCATATGTAAGCACCTGTGTCCTATGTGATCATCTGTGCCAGGTGCTTATAATATAACTCACCTGCTACCCCTGCCCTTTCTCTCTGGCTCTCTTTTGCTGTCACTCATTCTCTCTCTCTTTCTTTTTCTTTCTGACTTTCTTTCCTGGTGCACTCCACCCATCCCCCCCTTTTCCCTTCTCCTATGTTCTTCCATTGTCTCTAATAAACCTCTTTCTATCAGACCTGTTGCATGGCATAAAATTTCAACATTTTTACACTTCCCCTCCCCCAAGAACATTAGATCCTTTCCTTTAATCCAACTTTAAGTTTTTTCAAAATACAAATGCAAAACTCAATGCATCAAAATTAAAAAACAAATACAACACTCAAAACTAAAACAAAAATACCAACCAGAAAACATCAAACTGTAACCAAATAAAAGCACACACACACAAACAAACATGCACAATGGCGGCTGTAATTCCAAGATCCCTTTTCTGTCTGAAGAGAGTCATAGCGTGAGGGGCATCAATGGGCACAGGCACCCAGCAAGGCATGCGAGTAACCAGGGCATACCTAAATTCACTAGCATTCCAGCATTGGGCAAAAAAGCAAGTATCATTACCACAATTACTTGGCTTTATCTGCCTAACAATGAATAAAAATGGGGGATATAAACAAACAGGTGTGGACTTATAGGAAATATTATGAGAAGCCTTAACCCCCTCCTTGAAACATCCTGCATCAGTTCTAGAACTAGCAGTGGTAGTGTCTGAGGTCTGAGTAGGTTCAGGAGACCATTGCCCCCAGGGGCGAGATGTGCTCCATGTAAGTTGACTAACTCCATGTTTTCCTCCACTTTTGAAAGTCATTTAAGGTTCTTAAATTATCTTTTCTTTTTTTTCTTAATTTTTCATCAATTACACTTTATTCATTCTGCATCCCCCCATAAGCCCCTCCCTCTTCCTGTCCCAATCCCACCCTCCCTCCTCCCTCTGCATGCATGCCACTCCCCAAGTCCACTGATAGGGGAGGTTCTCCTCTCCTTTCTGATCTTAGTCCATCAGTTCACATCAAAAGTGACTGCATTGTCCTCTACTATGACCTGGTAAGGCTGCTCCCCCCCAGGGGGAGGTGATCAAAGAGCGGGCCAGTTAGATTATGTCAGAGGCAGTCCCTCTACCCATTACTATGTAACCCACTTGGACACTGAAGTGCCATGGGCTACTTTAAAAAATGCCTATAGTGCTGACTTAAATGTAATGAGAAAAATAATCATATTTTATTAGGTAGAACCACATGAAATTGCCACCATGTAATGATTTTTACCTACAAAAGTAGGAATTTCTTTGCATTGCATTTGAGATTTGTTTTTATTCAAGTCATTCAGCAACTTTAGGCAGCAAGGCAGGCAAAGATAGTATATACACTCTTTCACTGAGGAGAGAAATCTAAATGCTAACTGACATATTTTGTTTCATAGCTAGAAAGTGACAGAACTAGGATGTGGACTTGGGAGATCTAAAAGTGTGCTTATTAATTTATACCTTGTTTCCTACAGTAGTTTAGTATTGTTACCTAGCTGTTACCATAAATTTATCTTTCATTGCTATAAAATTTTTACAATTAATATGTCAAAGTTAATATGATCAATTAATCTGTTATTTCTAAATGTTCAAATATAAAAAAGACAGACACAGATGAGATTGATTGGAGAGATTTAATATAAAGCACTTTGTTGGTAGGTTTGTAATTAAGCCAAGAAGACTGAAAATCTAATGTTAATGTAAAGAATAAGAGTTGTGATTTGTAGGAAGGATGTTTTCCATCTCTTGTCTGAACATAGGTCACTATCACAATGCTGTTGATATCTTCCCAACTGGCTAGATAACACAGCCAGACAAAAGGAGACAAAAAAGAAAAAGTATGAGATCCATCAAACCCCCCAAACCAGCATCTACGATTGTCAGGAAGTTTCCTAGCAAAACAGCTGTTTTAGGAGGCTTCTGAATAAGCTACACAGTGACTGGACACTGCTGGTCTACCTTAAATGATTCGGATGACTGTGCCAGAGAGAGCAATACAGCTGGGGAAAAATGCCACTGGTGAGTAATCAGAGCAACAGCTCACATTACTGGTGCTCTCCCAATCTAAGAGAATTACTGTCTTTGTATATGACAACACCTAAATGGAGTACTACTGTTCAGGACGTTGCAGTCAAAGATTATGTGGCTTTGTCATATTATGTACTAAATGCTTGTATTCATTTCTATTTCCCAGCCCTGATTTATTGAGCAAACATGGGGCTATTCTTCTCTAATTATTGTTCTCATCTAAGATCAGCTCTCTGAGCCATATTTGATTCTCTCTCGAAATAGTGTCTGCATGATTCATTCACACAATGTGCCTGGAAAAACCTCCAAGCTTTCCCCATACATCCAGGCACTAGAACTCATAAATATCAGAGAAAAAGTATTGCTTTGTTTTCTCCCCATCTTTGATTTATATGATGCCTCTGTAGGGTTGGGGACTTAGGTATAGATACTTTTTTCTTCCCTTTTATTTCTCTTTTGCATCTGAGATTATTATTTTTTTAAATTGATTTTATTCCTGAAAATGTCATATTTGGGAGCCCTAATACAATAAAAGTTATTGTCATTATACTTGGTTGCCCACCAGAACCTGAAAGTAACACTCTATTGTTGAAGATACCACACATTTAACATTTTGGCTAAAGGTCATGTAGAAAGGAAGCTGAAAGTTAACTGGAAGCTTCCTTTCTGTTAGCTAGCTTTCATGGAGAGGAAGGTACTGTGCAGCCTTCTAGGTAAGAAAAAGCATTAAGAGACCTACCCAGATGTTATTTTTGTGAGCTACAATAATAACCAGCCTGGCAAGAGATTCCTACTTGTGTAATTGTAGAATGAATGTCATAGGAAGAGCCAACCATGTTCAGATTGCTCTACAAGAGGAAACTCATGCCTGGTGTCTTAGCTACTGTCTTATTTCTGTGAAGAGATACAATGACCAAGGAAACTTATTTAAAAAGCATTTAATTGGTGCTTGATTGCAGTGTCAGAGGGTTAGTCCAGAATCATGGCAGAAATCATGATGGCAGGCAGGTATGGTGCTGGAGTACAGCTGAGTTTATGTCTTATCTGTAAGAGAGGCAAACATACTAAGTAAGGTTGAGCCTGGTAAAGACTTTTGAATCCTCAAAGCCTTCACCTAGTGATATAACTTCTCTATCAAAGGCCACACTCCCAGTCCTTCATAAACACTCTGCTAACTGGGAACTAAACATTCAAATATATTAGTCTATGAGAAACATTTCTATCCAAATCACCACATCTGGCTTTATAAGTCTAGCACAAAACTCAAGGCTTGGAAAGTCCCAGGACTTGAGGAGAGCCTATTCCTATTATTGAGTTACAATTAAACTTTGTTCTAAATGCTTATTGTTATATCCATAAGTTTGTACAGTTCTTAATCCCTTCTAGAGAAGGGTCTCTTTGCAGTGGTCAGCAGTTATAAAAAAAAATCATGATCGGTCAAAGAATAGAGAAAAAGTGAATGTGGAGTGCTTGTCGAGAAATGTGACTTTTATACCACACACTGCTCCCTGCATCTGTCCATCACGGTTTCTGGTTTCTGGTACATCTCAGAGCTGACTACAGAGAGATGATAAGAACCACAGATTGAGGAGGACTGCTGAGAACATGTCTTCTCGACACGACACAGCTAATGAGATCATGAACTCACAGCTTCTGGGGTT
The DNA here is from genome assembly GCA_010120015.1 of Rhombomys opimus. Taxonomy (NCBI): domain Eukaryota; kingdom Metazoa; phylum Chordata; class Mammalia; order Rodentia; family Muridae; genus Rhombomys; species Rhombomys opimus. The sequence goes on from REGO01000417.1 coordinate 1,286,702, forward strand.
ACCTGCACAAGTCCTGCACAAGATTTCCTTACTGAGGGGCAGAGAGTTCACAAGGATCCATCTTACCCTGGAGTAATACCCACTATCAATAGTTAAGGATAGCTAAAGGAGGAATGCCATTTTGTTCTGTGGTGTGCTCGCTGATGAGTTACCTAATCTTCAGCAACAGCTTCCTTCTCATGCTCATACAGATATTTACATCCAGTGGACCACATACACTTGAAGGGGGACTAATTTGGAAGAAGTGTTTTAATAGAAGAAAAACAGGATGAGACAGCGAAACACGGGGTTAAACAGACTACATTCATTATAAAAAAAAGTATGGAACTCTCAGATCACAAAACCCACCCAATCCGCATTTAAACACCTTTTATCATCCCCCAATTTATTTTGACTTCGGATGTTCAAGATTATATAACAAAAGTTCCACTACTATTCTATAAAAAATTTAGGAACCTATCTGTATCATGACATCTCTGATCTCTTTCTCTGATTTATTTTCCTCCATCATACTGAGCCTCTCTTAACATTTACCCACTTTTCTCCTTGCCTTTTTGTCTTGTGGGAATTTTTACAATGACAGTCACGGAGGAGTGGATATCTTTGTTGATCCACTACTCTATTATTAGTGTCAACACACGGAAGCTCCACAGTAAATATTTGCTTAATCAATAAACTTACAAGGACACCTGTTTCTTTGTATGGGAACTTTTAATAATGAAAGCACAAGCTGCTCTTATTAGCCAGATTATTTTCATTTTTTTGCTAAGAATGTTTGATAGTAACTTCCTGGACACTGGAATCCTGAACCTCACAGTTTTAAATGAGAGAAAATATAAGCTGATCTCCAGAGACCAATCCAGCGCCTATAAAAACATTCTTTAATATCTCACTAACAATTCACAGATGACTTCTTGATGACATAAAGCATTCGAACCATGAACTACTACATAAAGCCACTAGTAAGGATGAGTCTGTGCAGCATATACTTCCTTTTTCTACTGCAAGGGATGGTGTGACAACACAGGTAATGAGATAATGTGTGGACTACGGGGGAAATATCAAATTAAGTTGAAACTTGTTGACAGTGTCCTGAGACGCCTAACATAAGCAAAGAGCAACACACGGCAAGATAAACTTTCAGGTGAAGGGTACAGAAGGCAGTAGCAATAATACATGTTAGACTTAGAAAAAAATTAATAAAACTCACCATTCCATCTAGAGAACAGAAGAGATAGGAGCATAGTTGGTATAACTTTTTAGGATTAGCATCCCACACAGATATGTGTGTTGATTTACAAGTGTATTCAGGGATCTTTTTGCTTTTGATATTGACTCCTTATAAAATATTTTGCAAATCACTGCATCAAACAGATGGTCAGGTATTGAAAATCAAAAATTCAATTGTACATTCTTTGAAGATTTTATTTATCTTTATTCTTTATATGAATACAGTTCCCTTTCCCTCTATTCATCCCAGTTGCTCCTCACATCCTCTCCCATCTGTATCTACCTGGTTCCTATCTCTCATTAGGAAAGAACACGCTTTTAAGAGAAAACAACAAATCATAGCAAAATAAAAAAAAATCATAAGATATAGCAAAAGCCATCATGAAGAAATTGGACAAGTCAAGCCAATAGAAAAAAAAAAAGATCCCCAAGGAAAGGCAGAATAGTCAGAGACCCACATTCAGGAGTCCCATAAAAGTGCGGAGCTGGTTCAGTCTCTGTGAAGCCCTATAGGCCCATGTTCGTTTGTTTGTAGTTGTTCTTGTCATGGCCTCGATCCCTCCAGCTAACTCAATCCTTCGCCCAACTCTTTTAGAGGACTCCAGGAGCACTGCCTGTTGTTTGGCTGTTGATTCCTGTATCTGTTTCATTCAGCTGCTGGATGAAACCTCTCAGAAGACAGTTATGCTAGGCTCCTGTCTGAAATCATAGTAGAGTATCATTAATAGTGTCAATGGTTGGTTCTCTCCCATGGGGTGGTTCTCAAACTGGGCCAGTCATTGGTTGACCATCTCTCATAGGCTGCCTTGTCTGACCTCAGTGGAGGATGTGCCTAGTACTGCTGTGACTTGATCTACCAGGGTCCCTTTGAACCCCCTTAGAGGGGTCTCCCTTCTCTAGGAGAAAGAGATGGGAGAATGGGGAAGGTGGTATGAGGGTGAGACTGGGAGGAGAGGAAGGAGGGAGGATATGATTAGGCTATAAAATGAATAAAAACAATTTAAAAGGTACAAACTGAAAACTATGATAAATATGTAGAAGACAGAGTGCAAACCTGTGTAGAACCTGCATGTGCTGCCTTACTCTCCGTAAGTTCTTATGAGCTTTGCTCAGTTATTTTAGAGGCCTTTATTCTCCCGGTATCCTCCATCTGCTCATTATTTGGAGACTTCAATAAAATCGTCTTCCTATAGTATAGGAAGTTTCCACTGGGTTAGTTTTTCATCCTGCCGTTCAAGTACTCCCCAAATACTTTTCAGTTCAAGCTGTTTCTCCCCTCATTCCTTCCCTCAGTTCCATCTTTCCTTCCTGTTGCAAATGAACCTCCCATTCTTGTTCCTTTCCTGGTTCTACGCCACCCATAAAATTTACTTCATTTTCCCCTTCAATGGAGATCTACATGTCTTCCCTTGTCCTTTCCTCTATGCCTAACCTCTCTGGCTCTGTGGGTTGTAGATTGCTTATCATTTGATATTAAATAAATATCTGGATATTTATATATTAATATCTGGCTATTATCTAGATATAAGCAAATTCATACCATATTTATCTTTCTAGGTATAGATTACTTAGAAAATTACACAGGATAATTTCTTCTAATTTTATTCATTTACTTGCAAATTTCAAGATTTCATTTTCTTCCAGAGCTGAGTAATACTTCATTGTCTAAATGTGTCACATTTGTTTGTTTGTTTGTTTGTTTTAATCTATTGTTCTGTTGAAGGACATCTAGGCTGTTTCCATTCTCTGGCTTTTATGAACAATGAACATGGTTGAGCAAGTATCACTGTGGTAGGGTGAAGAATCCTTTGGGTGCATATCCAAGAGTGTTATAGCTGTGTTTGGGGGTGGATAAATTGCCATGTTTCAGAGGAACACCCATACAGATTCCCATGGTGGTTGTATTCCCATCAACAACATCCTGCCGGAATGAACTGTCACTCTTGATATTGATATTAGCCATTTTGACATATGTAAGATAGAATCTCAAAGTAGTTTTGATATTCATTTCCTTGATTGCTAAGGATGTTGAACATTTCATGTGTTTTTCAGCCATTTGAGTTTCTTCTACCGAGAATTCTCTGTTTAAATCTGTTCCCTATTTTAAAAACTGGACTATTTGTTTTTACACCAAGTTTCTTGAGTTTTTTTTTAAATTTTTATCAGTTACATTTTATTAATTCTGTATCCCAGCCGTGCCCCGAACCCTCATTCCCTCCCAGTCCCTCCCTCCCTCCCTCATCACCACTGTGCCCCTTTCCAAGTCCACTGATAGGGGGGACCTCCCCCCATTCATCTGATCCTGTTTTATCAGGTATCTTCATTGAGTTCCTGTTAGAAATAGTCCTTGTTCCCCTCACTTTGGGAAACCAATTGGTTACTGAGCTACCACAGGCTACATCTGAGCGGAGGTTCTAGGTTATATCCATACATGGTCCTTGGTTGAATGTCAGTTTACTAGCCCTCTATAAAATGTGTTGCTGGTAAACATCTTTTCCCATTTTGTAGGCTTCCACTTTGTGCAAATGATGATGTTCCTTGCTTTACAGAAGCTTTTCAGTTTCATGGGGTTTCATTTATTAATTGTTGATTTTAGTGCCTGTGTTGTTGGTATTCTGTTTACAAAGCTATCTCCCATGTCAATGTATTCAAAGCTATTCCCATTTAACTTCTATCTGCTTAGTGTGGACGGTTTTATGTTGAGGTCTGAGCCATTTGGAGCTGAGGTTTGTGCAGGGTGATAGGCTTGCATCTATTTCTATGCTATCTGCCCCACTCTGTGGGAGAGTTTCTAGATTGCTAAGGTGGGAAAGCACACCTAAACTGTAGAGAGCACCATTCCTTGGGCTGGTGACTAAAAAGGAAGCCGCCCCGCAGATGCACTCATCTTTGATTTTTGGTGGCAACTGCTTCACTGTTTCACTTCCGCATCTGCTTCAAGACCAGTGGAAGCCAAAGTAAATATTTTTCCCCTTTAAATTGTTTCTGGTCAGGTATTTTTGTCGCAGCAATGAAAGAAAAGGAATATGACTGGCTGCTCGCACTTAGAATAATATCTTCTGCTGTCACTTTCTGTGTTTTTCTGTGTTTCTGTGATTAATTACTTCTAACACTTTCAAACCATCTTTGGCAATTTACATTTAGTGTGTTGTTGCAAAGTTTCTTGATTATTCATCCATGAGAGACCTTTGACTTCCCTTTTCTTTTCTGAATGCATACTTTTCTCTTAGAGTTGGTATATTTCTGTCAGGCTATCTATCTATCTATCTATCTATCTATCTATCTATCATCTATCTATCTATCTATCTATCTATCTATCTATCTATCTATTTTTTCTTTCTTTCATCTATCTACCATATATCTATCTGTTTATCTATCATCACAGTTATTGCTGTTGTTAATTAAAGTTTTCTGTAATTTTATTTTTTTCCATCTGAAGTGGGTTTGCTTGACCATAGCACACAAATACCTTGATATTTTAATATTATTTTTTTCATTCTGTAGAATTTTTCTCCTTCAGTTTGGTAATTTCATGTGACTAGTCTTCAACATTGAGTTTTTCAATTCTACTTTTTGCATTATTGTATTGTATTATGTGTTTCAGCAGTCTTATTTGATTTTTTAAGTGTAGATATCTTTGTTAATGTCATAATTTGAGTTATTCTTTTCCTGAAGTTTTATTTATATTTTCTAATTCCTTTGTAACTCATTAAGCCTTCTTTAAATAATTACTTAGACTCTTCATTTTGGGATATTGTTCCATTACCAGTTTTGTTTGTTTGTTCGTTCGTTCCTTCCTTCCTTTCTTGCATCTTTCTTTCTTTTTACTTTCTTTTGAAATCCTTATAGTTTTAAGTTGTTGTGTAACCAACTTAAAACAAATTTGCAAACAAATATCTCTTCCCATCTTTACACACTTAGAAAACTTTTACCAAGTACACCAAATGCCTTCCTATAAATTCTCTGTTCCACTAAAATATTGTCTATGATTGTATCTCCTTTGTAGTTAGGAGAGCCATGGGCCAGGACCTTAAAGAGATGCTACATTCTTTAGTGTAGAACTCTTTAGTTCTATGCCTTAACTGACCTTGTTATGCTTCATTGGAAATGGCAGGGTTATTACTTGCTTTTGGTGTTTTCACAAATTCATGAAGACTTTTACCAACACTACAGATAGGATGAGGCAAAAATCAGAGCAATCTAAAAACTGAGACAACAGGGAACTGCTGAACCCTTCCCACTGCCTCTAGGGGCAGTAGCTTGGGTTTCCGCATACTTTGATCATCTTACAGAGACATGCTGGCCACAGTGTTTTTATCACCCATTTCTTCATGTGAGTATTGCTATCTGCATTAACCTTCCCACCTAATTCTTCATTTCTAAATGTCTTAAGCCATACAGTTCAGTCAACACATCATTTCACTCTTCTATCAAATTATATACATAACAGGAAAAGCAGAAAATTCTCCACCTCCAAGTCTCTAATCCGTGTAGTAAAATAAATTTATTATGAGTAAAAAAACATATAATTTTAGTTATACACTAGAACCCAAAGAAGAATATTAACAGAATATTAACATCTAATATGAAAAAAAAAGGTAAACTGTAGTCACATTAGTTTCATATCCAAAGGAATGATTCCATTTTAGGAACCATAAAAATATAATTAAATATGTTAAAAGTAAAAGTGAAATCATGTGATTATCAATTCATAAAGAAAATATTTTATAAAGTCACTCAGTAAAAACATAAAATAAATATTAGAATTAAGTACGTTTGTTATATTCTTTTAATACTTAATTATAATCCAAAATTTTAAACAGTTAAGAAATTTATTTTACAGTCAATCCTCATAATTTATACCTAATAACTTCATTTTGTACTGGAAGAAAGATAATTGAGAAATAATTTATGACCACATATGCCATATTCATTTATACAGAAAACTTAGACTTTACTAACAAATTATTTGAGATAAAAAATAATCAAAATGAATAAACATAAAATTTCGATTATAGGCTGAATCATATTAACTTTACCTTTGATCATTCTAACAAAAAAAATCATGCTATGTTTGAGTTTCATATAAAACATATTTTGACTACTAAAATGAATAATAAGAAAGTTATTACTTGTAGCATCATTTAACATATTAATAAATAATTTTAAATATCTATAAATGTAGTCGACTGACACTGTACATTGTAGTTAGTGCTAAGTGACAACGTGGCAGATTTTAGAAGCGTCTGAGAGACTACCTGTGGAGAAATACCTTCATTACATTAATGGCTGCGGAATGATCTGCCTTGACTGTGAGCGAGCCATTTCTCTGGATGGAATCTGAGCAGTAGAAAAAAAGGAGAAAGAGAGTGAGCAGCGGTATGCGTTCATCTCTCGCTGATTCCAATATTGCATTGATATTGACATTTATTTCTTCAAAAATTAATTAAGAAATATTCCTGTCAACATTGCTAGATCTCTAGATGCCTTACTGGCGTGAAGTTTCAATGGTATGACAGATATTGTGAATGGTCTGGTATTACCACAGATCCCATTTACTGTGGAGTCACATTCCAAGCTCTTCAATAGATCCTGGAAATCACAGATGGCATCTGTCCTACGTGTTCTGTGTTTTCTCCTTGTGGTAAATGGATTAGTACTTCTCATTTCGGGGAAACCCATATTAAAATTCGTTTTAGGTCAATCTTTTGGGTGCATCATAATTTTACCAATCAGAACACGCTGTTTGTTTCATCCACACATAAATTTATTGCATTCTCTATGCCAGCTCAACAATTACTATGTACTGGCTGTGACTTTTACAGTGTGTGATGTGGTTTGAACAAGAATGAGCCATATAGGCTCAAATATTTGCACCTGTCAACAAGGAGTAACACTATTTGAAAAGGATTAGGAGGTGTGGCCTTGTTGGAAAACTGGATTACTGGGAGGTGGAGGGATTTGACGTTTCAAAAGCCCATGCTAAGATCAGTTCAGTTCTAGTCTTGCTACTTAAAAATAAGGATGTAGCTCTCAGCTACTGCTTCAAAGCTATGTTACAGCCATGCTTCCCACTATGATGATAATAAACTAAACCTCCGAAACTGTAAACAAGTGATACAGCCATGCTTCCCACCATATTGATAATAAACTAAACCTCTGAAACTGTAAGTGAGTGCAAAAATAAATACTTTACTTTATAAGACTGGTCTTGATCATGGTGTCCCTTCACAGCAACAGAAAAATGGCTAAAAGAGATATAACACCAAAAATGCCCTTTTTATTTCTTCCTGAAAATTTTACAGATAGATGTTTCATTCTTAATATGGAGCTTAACAACATCTGCATTCAGTATTTTTTCTTTTATTGTAAAGTCAAAAATTTCACCTTTTTTCTTAATTCTTTAAGAGTTCTGCTTTGCAGATTCTCTTTGGCATATCTAAATTTCCAGCAATACTTAGCACCAAAGTAAGTGATCATCACTTGAACACAATTGTAACAATGCTTTGATATAGATCTGATAATTAAATAGCTACAAATAGTCCTTTATTTCTGAAAATTTCCATTTAATATTTTTGTGTTGTGTCTTATCATGAAAAACTAAAAGCATACGAAGTAAAACTTTATGTAAGATACAGATGTTATTTCATCTCAAAGATTTAGATGGTCCCCGGCTACATGCAGGAATCAACAGATATATATATATTCAAGGGAAAACCTTGCAACTATAAGGTAGAAAACTACACAGCTGCATTCACAGTGACACATTTCACAGCCACAGGAATCTGCAAAGGCAGAGAGAATAGGTGAGCTAGTGAGAAAGGTTTTGGAGATTTAGACAGGACAGAAATAAAGCATAGCGGTTGTCAATGTTCTTGCTTTCCAAGGCTTACAACTTTCATGGAAAAGAAAGTAGAAAAGAATCCAAAGTAATGAAATATAAATGAACTGATAACAATGCTCTAGGTAGTTTCTTAATAAAATTAATTTAAAATTTAAAGATGCTTCCTAAATTTGTGGCCATACTATGACAACGGAGAATGCCTAAATGCATGAATTAGGCAATGAAGCAGTACGTATCAGGTTTTCAAAACATTTTTGTGGGAATTGTGATCAATATTTGTTAAACTAGTGAAAGTGTGACTCTACATAGAATACTAACAAAACAAGGGCCATATAAAAATTTATAAATTTACTAAAAAGATAAAAGAAAAGTTCCCCAAGTTCTGTCATTAGAGATTATACCACAGATGATAGAGATCTGAACAAATCTGCTGACGTAAGTTTCCAGCCGATGGTTATTAATATCATAAATCATAAATGCTGCCCATGAATACTCCATATTTATATATATATAGTATATTTAATATCACATGTATATTTGTTATTTACCACTGATATTTAAAGTAATTTATTAATATAAGCTAAGAAGTAACATGTAACGATACACTCATTGTATATTATACATCATTTTTGTTGTTTTTCTGTTTGTTTCCTAAGAGGAAATTTCACTATGGATTCAAGCTGTCACTGAACTTACTACATAGCCATGCTGACATCAGATGTGATGTACTCTCGCTTCAGGCTCCTGATTACAGGTGAGTGTCACCATCCCTGGCAGCTTTGCATTTAAAAAAGGTTTTGTTTTAAATGACATGCTTATTATGACAAATACTGTGATGACAATTCTTGTTAACAAATGTATTTTCAATCTTTCTGTCTTTCTGGTTTCTCTGTGTATCCTTGGCTGTCCTATACTCACTTTGTAGACCAGGCTGATCTCAAACTTATAGACATACTACTGCCTCTGCCTCCCTGAGTGCTGGGATTATTAGCATGTGCCTCAAGCACATGGCTCAATATCTCTTGATAATACTATTTTTTTTCCTTTTCTTTATTTTGTTCTGCTATTGCTTTTCATCTTTAAAGGGACATTGGATTATAATACTGACACTTTCTTAAAGATTAAGATTAAAACACAGAATTAAATCTTAATGATGCATTTAAATTTGAGATTATGTTGACTTTGTCATAAATTGAGATTTTATACATAAATAATATATATAACACACACATCCAGGCAAAAAGAATATGTTCTAGTTGAAATAATACATATCTTAGAAATATCAAACGTTAATTAAGTTTCTCCAAAAATTAAATACAGAAAATCTCAAGGAATCAATTATGCTGAATGAAAGTTTTGCAAGCCCAACTATACAATCATCTAATTTGCCTATTTAATGACTCTTTTTGGCAAGAAATTATTATTACTATTACTATTATTTATTAATAAGGCTCCCATTATATAACTCTAGCTAGTCTGGAACTTGCGATGTAGACCAGACTAGCCTTGGCCTTGATCTTATAGAGATCCGTCTGCTTCTACCTCTTGAGTTTAGGGATCAAAGGCCTGCTCTACCATGCCTGGCTTCAGATAAGAAATCTCATAGAAGGTAGGAAAGGTGGGGAATGAATATATCATGAATATGTCAAATGACAAAAGAAGTCTAGAATCTGCCTACTTCATTTTAAAAGATTGTTCTATCTGTTTTTCAAATTCTTTGGCTACAGAGAAACATGTATCCTAAAGTCAGACTTCTCACGTATTTTAAGTAAGTATTAAGGAATTGAAATGCATGTTAAAAATAATATTAAATATTAAAAATGATAAGCTATTATTTAAACATCTTTAATTATCCACGCTACATATCGTATACGTAAGTATATAAATGGAAAAGCATATTGCTGCATGGCAATGGATTGCAAGAGTCCATTTTTAGTGATTCAACTTCTAATAAATTATCCAAGAATAATTATGGGAACTTTTCCATTTGGTAGAACTGGAACAAAATATGAATATTACAGCAGACATTTATACAGAAGACAGTCAAGACAAATAAAAAATATTTGTTATTTTCTTTTTGGAAAAAACAAGAAATTTGAGAGTAATAGACGGCTAAAGAACTGATTGCAATCAATGGTTTTATACACTATCCACGTATGTACTATATACGTGATACACACACATCATATACAGTATATTAAATTAAGAACAATAACTATTATATGCTTGAAAACATCTATAATGCTTATTTTGTAGGCAAGAACATTTTTTTTTCCTTGGGCTGAGGGTTCTGAGCTTACTCAGTAGATAATAAAATTGAATAAAAAAGGCAGAATGCATGGGATTTTATGAAAGAAGGGGGAGATAGGAAGACCTGGAGAGGACAGGAGCTCCAAAAGGAGACCAACAAAGCTAAAAAAGCTGGGTCCTGTGGGCCCTGCAGAGAATGATACCCCAACCAAGGACCATGGAGAGGACCTAAAACCCTTGCTCAGATGTAGCCCATAGACTCAGTCTCCAAGTACATTCCCTAGTAATGGGAACAGGGGTTGTCTCTGGCATGAACTCAGTGGCAGGCTCTCTGATCACCTCCTTCTGGGGAGTGAAGCCTTGCCAGGCCACAGAGGAAGACAATGCAGACAGTCCTGATGAGACCTGATAGGCCAGGGGCAGATGGAAGGGGAGGAGGACATTCCCCTATCAGGGACTAGGGGAGGGGCATGGGAGAAGAGAGAGGGAGGGAGGGAGGAAGGGTGGAATAGTGGGATTGGGAGAAGAGGGAGAGGGCCACATCCAGGATTCAAAGTGAATAAATTGTAATAAATAATAAGTTAAAAATGCAGATAATTTTTATTTACCACTGTAAAATCTGAATCTCACCAATGACTATCCAAGAGGCTGAGATAAAACAATACACATGCACACACACCACACGAACACACACATACACACAAAGTTGCTACAAAAGGTTTTAAATAACATAAAACAACTTATATCATTTTATATGTCTTTATAAGTGTTCAATCTTCTTTCTTAATAATAAATTTCATTAAGAGCTATTTTGATATCAACCATTTTTTTCCAGGGATGTTTTTTTCTGCTACTTTTTTTTTAACCTCAAAGAAACATTGCCTCATGTAACATGGACTTTATGATATTTTTTAAAAACATGGCATTGACTGATCATTGTTCAATATGCACCTATATTTTAGGTAATATTCATAGACTGTGACACAAAAGTCGGAGATCTGCTTTTTGTCCTCTCATTATGGACTCTCATGCTGTTGTGCTGTGTTGCAGTTTCTCAAGGTTTGTTGCATTTAGAACGTGCCCTGTCACTGCACGAGTGATTGGTTTTCATTCTGTGTTCTCACTGTAGAAGCACTGTATTGAGTAATAAAAAAGATCCAAATTTGTGACCTGGAGAATCAAATCACTTCTAGTCAGAACGAGCAGGTGAGCTGTGAGGCTTGGAGGGGCACAGAGAGGAGAGCTGACACCCCCTGAAGAGCTTTGGGGCCCAGTGTTAGGAGTCTATATGTCACTTCCAGCTCCACAGAGGAATCTGCATTCATGTATTTTGATTGCTCATATACCACATTTTTTGTCACAAAAGGTATAAGGAGTTAAAGCAGCTACTTCTCTATCAGCTTAATTGCATATATATATTAGTCTTCAATACTACCCTAAATACACTGAAGATAAAAAAGGACTGTCTCCTTCCTGGATGGAAAACAGGAGAAAGATGCTGCATACAAAATAATGAGGGAATCAGGCAGAATGCAGTACCACAGAGAAAGAGTAGAACTGCTGGGAGCCATGGTTCTATGCACTGCCTGAGGGGGATTCAGTTTAATTTTTCTAAAAAAAAACACTACATCTTCCAGAGACATTTTTTTTTTGGAACAGGCATATGCAGACGCCTCTACCTTAATTTGAAACTCGACCTTTAAAGATAGTATAGATGGTTTTAAGATCTGCAGCCTAAAACTTACCAAGAAAAAGCAAAAATTAGCTAACTGGTTCCCAGAGTCCACATGAGTTTTTATACAAGATATCTGCAACACAGAAAACAGGCTTTTGAGCCAATGATTGCCTTTTCTCGGGCAGTGTTCATCTGATCCCAGATACCCTCTGCCAGCATACTGCACTGTGAGGGCAGGTGCCATCCTCACTAGCTTTGCTCTGCTGCCTGCTGCATTTCCTCATATTTCTTTGCACTCTCCCTCTGGCTCTTGAAACAAGATAATATAGGTGATTTACTTGAGAGACCAGCAGAGGTTAAGTAAGGACACGAGATGATTAAATCTGCCAGTAAAAGCTGGACCAAAGACTCCCATTTCCATACACTTCTCCATCGCTGTTTTCAGCCATAATTTGGTCTTTTTTTTTTTTTTTTTCCTCTTCTGAGCCTGATAGTTTCTTATCACTTTCTAATGGACTGTGAGTGTCTAGTGTGTTTAGTTTCTGTTCATACTGAGCCTGCAGTGCAAAAGCAATAAAAGAGAAATGGAAAAACCAAAGCAGAGGCTGGAGGCAAAGGAGACTGCTGTCCTCAGTAGCATCACAATGATGCAAGAGAAGAATAATGGAAGATGAAAGGACTGGTACCTCATAACTGAGGTATCAAAAATAAGATCAGGCAAGAGAGCATTTGGGAAGGACTGTTTCTGACTGACTTCAAACATAATGACAGGAAAGCTCCAATTGGTTTTGACAACCACACACCTAGTCATGACCATGATCATTTCTTTTTCTAAATTTACCATACCTCTTGATGCCTTTAATCTTTACTAATTATTATGCTAACCCCTAAGTAGGAAAATAGTGTTTTTGTAAAATACTTGATTTTAATTGTCCATTTTAAAGAGTTAGGATGGTAGTCCAAAGACCAGGTCCTATTTCATAAGAAAAAGGGAGTGATGCACACATTATTTTTGCAACTGTTAAAGAAAGCGCTCTGAGACCAATAGAGAAATTGGTCTTTTTCTTTTTTTTAATAACTAATTTTTTTAATTACTAATATTTTTTTAATAACTAATCAGCTTTTCATTTAAGGAAAAATACAGTGACTGATTTTTCGGTAATTCTTGCTGACAAAGTATTTTCTTTTGTCTACTTTCAAGTACTTTGTTTCTGCTTCATTTGTGCGTGGAGGAGGAGGAGGAGTATTGTGTGGACAGACATTGCTTTAGACTGTGTTTCCTCAACACCATGAGTAACACAAACCTTATTTTCAGGTTTACCGCTTTACTGTACCTGGGTATCCAAGAATTATAGACAAAGGAGGGGCGGTAATGCGGTTAAAATTTGTCATTGTGCATATGCACCACCATTAAGATGACACAGGACTTTCAGCATCCTAGACCCCGAAATGTTTTTAAGGTATTTGCTTTTAAGGAGTTAGGTCAGAATGAGTTTCTGGTTAAAGAATCTCTTAATATAAAAACTACTCTGAAAAGCATGACTCGACAAAATGAAAAACAAAAAGAGCAACATGCATTTCTTCCCCAAATAAGTGATCATAGGACTTAATTTTTATAACACTAGTGTGCAGATTTTTAATGAAAAATTAACACACCTAAACTCTTTCTTACCTAATGGTTTGATTTCTTCTTTTGTATTCACTGTATCTACCTTGACATTTAATACTTTTAAGTCGCCATTACGAAGAGCCACCTTCTCTTCATCAGCATTTAATTTATTACCCGAAATAAATTTAACAGGTTACCCGAAATGGACAGGTATTTAACGGTCTCTGCACAGCCTTGCTTTCTGTGTGCAATAAAGAGAATAATTAAGCAATGTTCGTAATGTGGCGATCTGATTTTGGTACTGTTAGTGTGTGTGTTAGGTGCGACGAGTTTTATAAGAATGTCTACATACTTTGTCGACATGACCAAAACTGCTCTAAGTTAAAGTTACACTTACCTCCGCCAGGCATGTTCTTCTGGGCCTGTAGCATTTATGTACTGAATCTTCTCTGTCTACACTTGATCTATCACTCTGCCTCTCCTGCTGGAGGTGCTTCACCATTAGACGTGATTGTTATTGCCTGAACTAAACATGAATATACATGGAAGAGAGCCCTTGTCTTCATCCAGAACCAAGTGCTGCTACCTTGTAAAAACATTCACAGATGCCTCTTGGGGAGAAATACCTTTCTTTATGTGCATGCATTCATCCTTGTTTCCCTCACGTCAGTTTTCCATACAGTCTCCAAGGTAAGACACTACAAGGGAAGTCCGACTCTGCCCATCAGCTGAAACCTTCCATTGCTGCTGCATTCTGAAATTTTTTTATTTTTATTTTTATTTTGCATTCTGAAAATTTAAATTTAACAGTCTATTTCTCCTGTGGCATTCTCCAGAATCTGCCCCTCCAACCATCTTTGTGGGCTCGTTTTCTCAGCTTTCCCCTTTATTCATTCTTTTCCAGCCCTACAGTTCTCCTCATTGTCTCCAGATCTTAGCACTCATTGTCTCCGCCAAAATTTCACTGTCCTAATTCATTCATTGATTGATTCATTCATTCATTCATCTATTAACTCAGGAAGGCCATACTAGCTAAAATTGCACCTTTTTACTCCACATGTTTTATTTTCTTTATATCTTGTTTTATTTCCTTTTTAAAATTTCTGCCCAGCAGGGTATCAAAGCAGATGCTGAGACTCATAACCAAACTTTAGGCAGAGTGCAGGGAATCCTATGAAAAGAAGGGGGAGATAATAAGACATGGAGAGGACAGGAGCTCTATACGGAGAGCAACAGAACCAAAATACCAAAATATCTGGGCACATGGGTCTTCTCTGAGACTGATACTCCAACAAAGGACCATTCATGAACATAACCTGGAACACCTGCTTGGATGTTGCCCATGGCAACTCAGTATCCAAGTGGGTACCCTAGTAAGGGGAACAGGGACTGAACATGAACTCAGTAGCAGGCTCTTTGAGGGGGGAGCAGCCTTGCCAGACCACAGAGGAGGACAATGCAACCAGCATTGATGAGACCTGATAGGCTAGGGTCAGATGGAAGGAAAGGAGGACCTCCTCTATCAGCGGACTTGGAGAGGGGCATGGAAGGAGATGAAGGAGGGAGGGTGGGATTGGGAGGGAATGAGAGAGGGGGCTATAGCTGGGATACAAAGTGAATAAACTGTAATTAAGATAAAAAATAAAAATCTAATTAAATATAAAGTATCTTCATGGCATAATTTCTTAATTATGGTTTATAGTCTCTGATAGAATATGTATCTATAAGAATGGAGAGTTCCTTGTATTATTCACTGTTGTAACCTGTCTTCTGAGGAGAATATTATTTATTGAATTAATATAAATTAGTATATTTTTCTAATTTGAAGAAATTTTTAACCAAAGTCTCCAGGTTAAATGAAAGATGGAAACAAGGTTAAAGCAAGAAAGGACACTTTAACAATTCAGAGTTCATTTCATATTCAGAACTAGCCTAACAAGGTGGATATGCACTTTTCTCATGGAAGCCTCTTCTGAGGATGTCATTGTTCTAATGTCCACGTTAAGCAGCACAGTGCTGCTTATTAGAGCACATTCCATTCGCTCTTCTAGAGGCTGACATCTGACAGTGATTTCTGATGGTAAGGAACGTATCTACTTGAAACTTCTCTTCTAACTGAGGAGGACAAACAAACCATCAGTTAGTGAGCATCATTATGAAACAGGATAGTCTATCAGTGCTTGGTGTGAATAGAAGGAAAAGTTTTCTTTCAAGGTTAGTGTCCAGCGAACAGTTGTTTGAGGAAAGGAAATGTAACCCAAGTTACATATGGGAAGATTATATAATCCGCTAAGAGTCTGAGCGAAGGCCTTGCAAAATTGAAAGGACAGCTGGTATACAGGTTCGTAGTTGGAAGGAGCTTAGGACACTGAAGTACAGGGTCATGTTCGGAACATGACCAAAGAGACATACAGAAGCTGGTCCATGCGTGTTCTCTTTAGCTAAGTGACAGAAGACTGGATTACTTTAGAAAGTGATTTTCTTAATCTGATTCCTTGAACAGACATCATCTTCATTGTTGCATAGCCTGGGTATTAGGGAAAGTGTGGGCTATTTTCAAGGGGAGGAAAGAAAAAGGTTTCAGTTATGTAAATATTGACGTGCTATTCTGAAGCTGGTTGCCAGAGATGCTGAGCACATTTATGAAAATCTGAGTCTGAGCTGATGGACCATGGGCTCTAAGAAAGTCTGTGAGAAAGGATCCTTTAGAAAGAAGGGGTAGATGAGAGATTGACACAATAAAAATACTAGTAAATGTATTTAAACCCATACGCATCAGTGAAGCATAAATTAATACCACTTTGGGACTCTATTTCACCTCTGTCAGAGTGTCTAACACGAAGAAAACATAGTATCAAATGCTCACAAGTGTGTGGGTAAGAAGAAGCCTTATTTCCTGATGGTGAGAATTTGAATGGAGGCAGCTATTAAAAAATTAATATGGAAGGTGCTCACAAAACTAAAATAGACCTACCATACAGTGTAGCTGTACCTCTCCTGAGTAGATTCCCCAGAGGACAGTTTTAAATATCACCACAACGATAGATGCACATTGACATTCATTACTTCAGCATTCACAATAACTAAGAAATGGAAGTGACCAAGACTCTTATCAACAGAAAAAATGTGATACTTATGTACAATGGAATTTTATTCACCCATAAGGAAAAGTGAAATTCTGACACTTGCAGGAAAATGGATAGAATGAAAAATGATTGTGATTCATTTTTTTCAGGGGCTTGAGGGATGGCTCGGTGGTGTCTTGCTCTTGCAGAGAGCCAGATTCAGGTTTCCAGAATCCATTTGGGTATCTCCTAAATCTCTATAAGCACACATATACATAATTTTAAACAAAAAAATGGAGAAATAATAGTAAATTTCTTAAAAAGTTTAAGAAAATGTCCTGTTAACTTGTTTTCTCCTATTTCCAATGTCCATCCCCTTTGTCCTTCTAGATGGGGATTGATCATCTTATCCCTGGACCTCTTTCCTGTTTATCTTCCTTAGGTGTACATAATTTAGTATGTTTATCCTATCTTATAGGACTATATAAGTGAGTATATACCATGTGTGTCTTTCTGCTTCTGGGATACCTCACTCAGGATGATTTTTTTCTAGATCTCACCATTTGCCTGCAAAATTCATGATTTCCTTGTTTTTAATTGTTGAGTAGTATTCCATTGTGTAAAAGTACCACAATTTCTGTATCCATTCCTCCAATGATGAACATCTGGGTTGTTTCCAAGTTCTGGCTATTATGAATAAGGCTGCTAAAACATGGTTGAGCAAATCTCCTTGTTGTATATTTGAGCATATTTTGGATATATGCCTAGGAGTGGTATAGCTGGATCTTGAGGTAGCACTATTCCTAATTGTCTGAGAAAGTGCCAGATTGATTTCCAAAGTGGTTGTACCAGTGGACATTCCCACCAGCAATGGAGGAGAGTTCCCCTTTCTCCACAGCCTCTCCAGCATGCGTTATCTCTAGATCAGACAGGGAGCCCCACAAGGTCCAAATATATCTGAGCACAGTGGTCTTCTATGAGACTGTTTATCTAACCAAGGACCATGCATGGATATAACCTACGACCCCTGCTCAGACATAGCCCATGGTAGCTCAGTATCCAAGTGGGTTCCCTAGTAAGGAGGATAGGAATTGTTTCTGACACGAACTCATGAGCTTCCCCTCTCCCCTGAGGGAGGAGCAGCCTTGCTAGCCCACAGATAAAGACCTTGCAACCATCCTGAAGATACCTGATAAGCTAGGGCCAGAAGGAAGGAGAGGAGGACACCTCCTCTCAGTGGACTTAGAAGGGGGCGGAGAGGAGATGAGGGAGGGAAGGGAGGAATGGGAGGGAAAGAGTGAGTGGGCTACAGCTGGGATACAAGTGAATGTATAAAATTATTTAAAAATAAAATAAAATAAAATAAAGAAAGATTAAAAAAAAAGAAAATATCAGCCCCAGGAAAACAAAAAGCATTTGCTTTCATATGCAGCTCTGAGATTTTGATTTGTGTGAGTAGGATACATAGAATGATAAGGGGAACATTAGAGAGAATACAAATCTTAAAGGGAAGGTGGGCTTAATTTACAAATAAAGGAATACATGTGACAAGAAAGCAGAAAAAGAGATATTGTAGGGGAGGATGGGGACAAGCAAGAACAAGATGGGGATGAGGGAATTGGGAAGAAGAACCAACAAGAACAAAGTATATATAATAATGCCAGAATGAAACATCTTAGTTTGAATAAGAACCAAAGGGGAGGGGAGAGGCCATGAATCTGAAAGAGAGCAACAGGTGGAAGTTACAGGAGGGGGTTTCAAAGGAGAAAGGGGAAAGGGAAATGGTGGAATTTTGTTACAATCTCAACGACTAAAAAAAAATTTTTAAAAGAAAATAAAAACAAATTGAGGAATACTGTTTTGAAAGCAGGAGTCTTTATAGCCAGAGAATAAAGCTTAAAATGTATTATTATGGTAATTAAAAAAATTAAAGACAGAATGAATATGTTTTGTGTTGGGTGGGATAGGGAAAGTGGCCTCAGGCATTTGGTGATGGATAGTTTATCAGACAGCAAAGTAAAAATGAAGCCTGATGATGATAGAGTCCACAGGGAGGGGGTGGTTAAGATTACTGCATCTGAAAGGCGGTCCAGGGAAACATGGAGCCATTATCACTGTGTTTGGGTGAAATGGAAGTAATTGATGATCTTGACAAACATACTGGTACTTGGAGTGTTAAGGGCAGAAATCCCACAGCTAACGATTTGATTTGATGATATCACTTGAAAAATTTCCACTCTTCAAGTTGAAATCTGTTAATAAATCCTGTGACTCTAAGACTTGTTTATTGATCTTGTTCTTGGTTTGGTTTTCCCATTGCACTATTCAATGTTTGTATTCATAAATCTATTTATTATGCATAATTAATTGTTAAAGAAAAACAGACTTCCCTAAAGTAGAAGAAAACCTCAAACATAAGTTAACCTATAAAATTAAACACTTAACTAGTTAGCTGTACAATTCAGAGTTAAGCCATTTGCATTTAAAACATATCAGATTGGAGGAAGGTTTGTTTTTTATTTCTTCTTGGATGTTTCCATTCACACATTTATTGATATGTATAATAGAATATGAAATAGTTATTTTTAAAGACGGTGTAAACCTACAATATTTGGAAGGGATAATTGTAATTTACTCTTTCAATGCTTGGCAGTTGGCAAATCTCAGTAAATAATTTTCCTCATTTGAAGAAAAATACATTCATTCTTTCAAGAGCATGTTTGTTTGTTTTTTAATGAAGCTCAGTTTAAATCTCCCACTTGCTCTGACTGGCAGGGTTCCTCGACTTCCATGGAAGAATATCATGGGAACAGCATCACCACAATGCACAGTTATGCTCTGAGGAATAGATATTTACCATTTAGTTGCAGGTAGAGACAATCAGGTTTCAAACTCACCATGATAGGTTGTCACCTCTTTAGCAGTGGACAAGAGAGAAGAGAAAGCATTAGACATTAATTTGGCCCATTAAACCCTCCTGACATATACATGCATGATAAAGCCTGCCACACTTCAAATGTTTGCTGTTTTCCTGTTTGCAGTGTTCCATCTGTTTAGGAAGGGCGCTTTAAGTGCCTGAGCTTAGAGAAAGAGAATAACAGCAGAGTCTCTGAAAGTCTCTGTTGAGGTTTTGTGTACTGTGTGGTGGTGCTCAACATAATACACGTCGGAAACAAGGACTTTACAAATGAAACTCATTTTCCTTGTCTTTTAAACATCACAGCTTGAGCGTGTTCTGCACATAGAAAAATAGAGCATAAAGTGCTCTATGGAAATGAGTTGTGTAGGTGGCAAAATACCCTTGCACTAGGGGGCAGATGACTGTTGAGGACTAGCCAAATGTAATTACTGTTCATCTCTCAATTATAAATATGTTATTTTTTTTCTCAAAAGGGGTATGTTTGTAAAGTGTTTTTAAATATCTTAAGAACAAACACATCTTTTCAATAGTGAATAAATGTTTTTCTAAGTATGAATTATAGCACTAGGCATAAAATACAAATTAGAGGGAGATAGACAAGGTCTAGTGTTTACCAGGCACGAACTGCTCATATAGTGATTTCTATACAATTTAATAAGCAATTTACTTTTTCTCAAAATAGAACCTGTAATTGTAAAGCAGAGTATGTTTAAATTAATTCCAGAAAGCATCCATGTAAAACTTAGTGTTCATCTAGCAAAGATACACATGCAAAAGCAATCTGACCACTATAATTTCCTTCTTTCTTGCATTTGGTTACTTTTTGAGGTATGATTTATTTTATTTTGTATGCGTTGCATACTGTGCATGCTCTATGTGTACATGGTGTTTGCCTATGAGTGTCCAGTAGCCCATGCGCCTGTGTCAACATGAGGAGGCCAGAAAGCTCTTCAAAGAGGTCTTCAGCTGTCTTCTTCATCTATTTTCCCTTTCTTACCATGACAAAGGGATTCTCACTAAACTGGATGCTTGCTGTTTCAGCTAGCCTAGCTACCCAGCAAGTTTTGGGGAATCCAGCTGTCCTTGTTCCTGGGTTGCAGGCATGTACAGCCATTCCCTTAAAAATGCACATTCTGGAATTTTTTTTTTTTTTAATCTCAAGTCCTCATGCTTGCGTGAGAGCTCTTTTACAGTAAGGCATGTCCTGAGTCCCTCATCCACTTAATTTCTCCGAACACTTTCAGAAAGCTATTTTGCAGAGCCCTACAACTGTCTTTGGGCTTGGTTCCACATATTAAATTCAACAGACAGTACAGGAAAGTTGCCTGAGAAGAGTTGTCAGTTTTCACTTAGATATATTATTCTTGCCAAATATGCTTATATAATGTAAAGCTTATTGCAAAAAGAATACAAACTATTTATTTCAAAGGCATTTTCAACAAGCTGTGACTCACAAGGCCTTTTCTTATCCATATGTCCCTTTTAGTGTTTTTTTTTTCTTTCTAAGCCTGTGGCTGTTTGATTGTCTGCAATCTTATTCCATGATCCTCTCCAGTGGAAGTAGTCCAAAACAGTAAAATAATTAATTATATTTGTTTTCAACATAAAATGATTCATGAAGTTGCACTACTATGTCTTTTTGAAATGTCATTGTAAAAAGGGAAAAATAAAGAGAAAAGTTGTGCTTAATTTGTAAACAAATTGCATGAATTTGGTTAAATGTACCGTACTAAGAATAATGATTTATGTCAGCAAAGATAATGCTTCCTATGCTAAGGAGAAAAAGAAACACTTTTCAAAATGAGAACCTACGACAATTTTCTGATAATATGAGTATCTCAGAATAGAACTGAATTTCTTTAATCCTCACTTTATTTCTATTTCTTTTAAACAGTTTTCCATTTGGGCATCTATTTAAAATACTCGGCACTTTAAGACCTGACCTATGATTTACAAATGTTCAGTACCCATGCTGTACAGAAGTTTTTGAAAGTAAATTCAATAACTTTGTCATATACAAGCAGACATTTTAGAAATTAATTAAAATTGTTATATATTGTCAAACATTAAAAATCTAAACAAAAATCTGTCATATTTGCCTTATTAATCTTCAATTAGAAATATAAATGAGATTCTAATAAAAACTACTCCTGAAAATAAATGGTAGCTGAATTTTTCTATAAAGTATTAACATATAGTTGATGACAGGATGCGGGATCAGGAGCTGCTTCCCTATAGTGAAATTAATAGAAAGTCATGTCAGAAAGGAATACAGACTCCACAGAGACAGTAAGTGGATGCACAAGGGATAGCGAGATAGCTTAGTGTGTAAGAGTAGATGAGCAACTACCTATAACTCTGGTTTCAGGGCATCTCACAGGGGTTCCTCTGGTCTCCTTAGAAACCTGCACTCAGGTACACACACATAGTCTCATGACACAAAATAAGCAAGGCTTTTTTTAAGTAGAACAATATAGAGATTCGCCAAGGTTGAAAAGTGACAAAAAAAGGGGGGGGGGAGACTTATTAAAATAGGGCAAGTAGCAATGTGGCTTCCTGGTGGTGACAGGATGGGACATAGGAGTCTAATGCAAAAGATAAACCAGGAGGTCCTGACGCTAGAGACTAGCATGGATAGCCACAAGATACGCAAACTGTTCTTCATACCCTCACTTCAGCTGGGGGTGTTATTCAGACATGGACTCCTTTAGTATATTTTGTCACTCCTTATGTTTTGTAGGGCTGTGGCTGAGTGCCATTCTGAGAGGGAACCTACAGTTTAAGACTTAACTACTCTGGAGCCAATTACAGTCATAAAACCTAGAATAAACTTAAACATCCACAGTCCTTATGTAGAAAGCAACGGAACAAGACAGTTTTGGATAATCAAAAGTTTGAAGAGAGAGTGAGCTATACAACAAAGATCAGATGACAAAAAGTTTAGGTGATGAAAGGCTCAGTGGTAATCTTCCCAAACCCTCAACCTTTAACAATGAGGTCATCAGTAACTAATAGGATTAACCTTGTAGTGTTGTGTAAAACTATTTCTGAGGAGATGTGAACAAATATCTTCTCACCCTGGATATGGAACCGATAATTGACCAAGGAAAAGATACCATCAAAATCTATCTCTGCCCAGTGCATTTCATCAGGGTAACTTATAGGAATATGGGTGAAGGATTACTCACAGAAGTCAGAATGACTCAAATACAGTGGTATCATCAAAACCCAACTGTCTGATGGGCATCAGTTAATGAAAGCAGAAATCTTCAGTGCCCCGCATATCTGCAGGCAGCTCAGCAGATCTCAGCCTCTTTCAGAGGTATCTACTTCTGGTATCTACTCTGGTATCTACTTCTTTCAGACAGCTTGGCAGCTCTCTGTTTCTTCCAGGTGACTCTGCTAGTCTGCTAAATTATTCCATCTCTGATCATCTGTGTGTGTCTTTCAGGAATCCCTGAAGCTCCTATTTGATTGAGTATAGAGATGGGCCTGAGGTATCTGGATAATTTCAGGGGCTTTCTGAAGTCTTTGAGTTGTTTGCGTTCTGAGCATAAGAACTATCCCTGAAGAATAGAATGTTTTACTTCACCTTAGAAAATTCTATTGTCTGTGAATTTCAAACAAGAACCATGCATGGAGAGGACCTAGACCCCTGCTCAGATGTAGCCCATAGGTAGCTCAGTCTCCTTGTGGGTTCCCTAGCAAGGGGAGCAGAGGATGCCTCTGTCATGAACTGGGTTGCCTGCTCTTTGATCACTTGTCCCTGGCAGTGTTGTCTTGCCAGGGAACAGGGGAAGAGGATCCAGGCAGTCCTTATGAGACTTGATAAGCTAGAGTCAGATGTCAGGGGAGGAGAACCCTCTAGACCCTTTCAGTGGTCTAGGGGAAGGGAATAGGGGGGCAGAGGAGGAAGGAGGGTGGGACCAGGAGGAGATGAGGTAGTGGGCTACAGCCAGAATATAAAATGAATACATTAAGAACAAAACAAAACAAAACAGAACATCCTATTGTTTCATCCACCATCCTGTCTTAATGAACTCTCCTTCAAATTTGGGGGAAGGCTTTCAGGTCAGATCTAGCTTGGGTCTTCTGAGTCCTATTATAGAAAGATGTTTGAAAGCCTTAAGGAAACATATTATTTCATATTTACTTAAAATTACATATAACACACATATTTATGAAGTTATGCCACTTGCGCTTACAATTTGCCCCTCCCCCCAAGGGCCATAGACCATCTAACATAAAACTAGCACCAGGCAGGAGAAACCTTTTTTGTGTTGTTCGTCAGTGTAACTGAAGAAACTCCCAAAACAATGTAACCACTGCTGTTGCCTCCCAGAAGTCAAGTTATGTTCATACTCTGTAGTATTAGCAACAGCCAAGATACAGAACCAGACCTAATAACTATCAAGAGCTGAATGTATAAAGAAATCACGGGATAAATAGGCAACAGGACTTTGTTCAACAGTGAAGAATAATACAATTATGTCTTTTGAAATAAGATGAATGCAAGTATAAAATTATTATCGTAAGTGAAATAAAACAGACTCAGAAAGATAAGTATCATTTTCTCTCATACGTAAAATATTGATCTCTTTCCATATGTGTGTGTCTCTCTTTGTGTGTGCGTGTACATATGATATGGAAGCAGGCCCTGAAAAATTTGTTGTGAGGATGTGTGAGAAGAGACAAGGAAGGGAGGGAAGAACAGATATGAACAAAATATAATGATATATATATATATATATATATACATACATACATATATCAAAAATATAAAATGATACTCACTTTTTTGTATGTCAGTAATAACGCCATTCGGGGTGTTAGGGATTTACTACTTTAGGTTTGTCTGTTTTTGTTTTTGTGATTTAATAACTTCACAGGGATTTTGGGAACTCAGGGCTTTTGGGCAGTTTCCTTCACTCAGCCCCTCCCACTCTCAAGGCTGCAGTTGCAATGCTGGGCTCTGCCACTGTCACATACGGTCTGTGAGTCTGGAAGACAAAGTCTGTTCCAATGTGCGCAAGAAACCAAAATAACAAGCAAGGCTGAAGACAGAGTTTGTGTGTTTTGCTTCATTTTGTTGCACCAACTACTGAGCTTCGGAAGGAAATGGCAATACAGAACCACAGCACTCTGGTTGTGTGCTCACACTTTAAGGTCACTGTCTACATATCCTTGGCGTTTGGATCCATCTTTTAATATATTTAAAGCAGACCTTGGCAAGTCTTATATTTAATCACTGTGGAAACCAAATTTTCTTTCTTCCTTTATAAAGAAGAAAAAAAAAGTTTGTTTGCATCATTCACTCCATGCTCATGTTCTGATCCAGGCTACCTAACACCAGTAAGTCAGATACTGCCTGGATTACTTTATTCATTCAGTACTACAAAAGGCTTATTATTATTCTCTTTACAAAGTTCTTTTGCATCTCACATCACAGGGAGAAATAAGCAGGTGTGTGTGCCTGTGTGTTACTATTCTTAGTGGTGAGGCTCACTCAGAATAGATCTCTGAAGGCCTTGGGCTCTGAATTCAATGCATCTTTCTCATCCTCCTCAACACACACACACCACACACACACAATATGCAATTTGATATACTCATTAAAGTAGAAATAAATGCACTAGAGATTTTCCTTGCACAGTGTGTAATACTTTTGAGAGCTCAGCTCTACTCAAAGGGCCCCAGGAGGGCAGAAAACAGCCAGAAAGAAGGCCCAAATGAACTGTACCTTTTATCTTGTTCCTTAACATTCTCACTTCTCAAGGCTACAAGAAAATACTGATGCTGTGACTTTTTTTGATGATTTCCATATACTATAATCTACCTATACATAGATAGAATTTGGCAGATATAGAAAGTTGGGAGAAAATGCTTAATACAGTGTGCATCTGTGCTAAGCAATCTGTTTATGTTATGAGACTGCTCTTCAGGTTTTGTTGTTTCTAAACATACTGTGATTTATCTTCTGCTTTGCCTGAAAAATAAGCAATGCTGACAACAAACTGTTCTGATTACATAATTGTTTTCTTTCTTTCCTTTTTTTTTTTTTTTTTTTTTTTTT
>REGO01000417.1:1312377-1326321 GCA_010120015.1 Rhombomys opimus
TTTTTAGACATCCCTGTGAGATATGGTAAGTAGACACAGCTTATTTATTTTTACGTACGATCTTGGGAGATCTTATTTTGCTATCAGAATCCTAGAAATATAGTAGTGTTTAAGTGTCATGTTTTTTTTTTTTTTCTTTTGAGTTTTGTATCAGGAAAACATCACATTATCAAAGCAATCTATTATACTCACATGGAAGAGAGCAAGTTTCAGGTGGCCATGACGATGAGTAAGAGCTGAGACTGTAAGGTTTTTCCCTATGACAAAGGAAGGGACTGGGCCTGCTGTATACAGCCATACTGAAGCCCTGCTTTCTTGACATTGGGACTGGGTTTGCTCCACAGGGGGCAGGATTGTAATGTGCTTCACAGCTTAATTTCCAGAGTTATATCTATGAGGATTTAAAATTTTTATCTCTGTGATTTACTTCATGAGTCAGCATAGGTAAGATATTGGATTTCTCTAAGTACTATTGGGTAAACACATACATGCATGCACGCACATGAACTCATCCCCACACTTGAAAAACTGATAGGTCCTGTGTTCATATATTTTAAGAATTAAAAGTGTATATATCGTGTGTGTCTTTCTGCTTCTGGAACAGCTCACTCAGGATGATCCTTTCCAGGTCCCACCCATTTACTTGCAAATTTCATGATTTCCTTATTTTTCATTGGTGAGTAATATTCCATTGTGTAGATGTGCCACATAGACATGTAATATAGGATAAACCTACTAAAATCTTCACATCTAAAGAAACTAATCAAGAGAGAGGACCCTGACTAAAATGCTTAATCCCCATTCTGAAAAGCAAAGAGGAAGGACATCAGAAGAAGAAGAAAACAGGAAACAAGCTAGAAACCCGCCATGGAGGGCCTCTGAAAGGCTCTGCCCTGCAGACTATCAAAGAAGATGCTGAGACTTATGGCCAACTGTTGGGCAATGTGCATGGAATCTTATGTAAGAAGTGGGAAATAGTAAGAGCTGGAGAAGACAGGAACTCCACAAGGAGAGCAACAGAACAAGAAAATTTGAACACAGGGGTCTTCCCAGAGACTCATACTCCAACCAAGTACCAGGCATGGAGATAACTTAGAACCCTTGCACAGATGTAGCCCATGGCAGCTTAGTGTCCAAGCGGGTTACATAGTAATGGGAACAGAGACTGCCTCTGACATAATCTGATTGGCCTGCTCTTTGATCACCTTCCCCTGAGGGGGTAGCAGCCCTATCAGGCCACAGAAGGAGACAATGCAGCCACTCCTGATGAGATCTGATAGACTAAGATCAGAAGGAAGGAGAGGATGACCTCCCTTATCAGTGGACTTGGGGAGGGGCATGGGTGAAGAAGGGGGTGGGAGAGTGGGATAGGAAGGGGAGGATACAAAGTGAATAAATTGTAATTAATAAAAATAAAAAATTAAAAAACAAACAAATAAAAAAGAATTAAAAATGTAAAAACATAAAATTTAAATATTATGTCCTTAATACTCTTTTTCATTGCATTTAAAGCATAATGCTGATGTTTTGGGCTTCATGCTGCAAGTGAATATTCAAATGTATTTTGTCTTCCCAATTTCCTACTAAAGTTAACTGGCCTGATCAGCAGATTTAGCAGTCATAATTTTATTTACAATATCTCTAAAAAAGTGATTATTTTCTCTTCTTATAAGAAAGAGTGTGACACAGTGAAAGGGATGCTATAGATTTTAGAGGCTGTGTCTGAAACAAAAAACCTGCTATTTTTTCTCATTCCTGTGATTTGCTATCTTTTGACTCATTTGATATATCAAAAAAGCTCAAGAATGTAAACAGAGGAGAACTGGGGCTCAGGACTGGAGACTTCAGTGTGTGGTAGTTGACAGATCACTGCTACTAGCCAAGTGATTCAATAAGTCAAATGGAAGTGGATGCTTAACTTGAATGAGTTAAAACAAATTGTCCTTGCTATTGTTGAATGGATCAACAATGATCCATTCTTACAAATTTATATTAAAAGTAAAACAAAATGAGTGCAGTCTTTCCCCTCTTTCTTGCCTTCCTGCCTAAAGATTAACTGTGACAAGTTGACTCTAGTGTATATATATATATATATATATATATATATATATATATATATCAATACATTTATGCATATTGTCTCTGTGTATATGACCGCAGGGCTGACCATTTTGTACGGGATTATCAAATAGGTAACTCATCCCTGGGAGAGACTAATTCTTTCTTTCTTAGCAGCAATTAGTTATCTGTAATTCTTTGTCTACATGAAAATTTTCCCTTCCATCTTAGCATGTTATTGTTGTTGGTGGTGTTGGTCAATTTTACACACATCTAGACATATTGGAAAGTGTGAATCTTAACTGAGAGATTGCCTCAATTATAAGGCATTCTCAGTCATAATATTGACCTGAGGCAAGCCTGTAGGTCACTTTCTTAATTAACGCTTGATGTGGGAGCACCCATCCCATTGTGGGTTGTGGTATTCCTGATCAGATGGTCCTGAATATGGAGGAAACAAATTGAGCAAACTAGAAGGAGCAAGCCACTAATCGACATCCCTCTATATCTTCCAACTCATTTTCTTCCTCCCATCTTGTCTTTGATCATAGTGTTTCATCACAATGGAAACACGAATTAACTTGCCCCCTTGGGACCCCAGCTTATTCAGTCTATGCCTGTTGCCCTTTCAGCCTTTCTGTCTAGTCCATCTCCATTCATTGTGACTTCCGCCAACCCACACAGCAGTTCTCTACCAGGGACCTCACAGAACCCACACTTGGCTGGTACTGAGGGACCTCCACAAATACCACACTTGGCTGGATCTCGGAGTAGGTAACTGCAACCAAAGAACAGAATACCTAACCAACAAAAACAAGATCAGATATCTCTGCTGAGAAGTATTTAACTATCCTAACTCCCAATGCCTAGATCCCAGTTCAAAAACAGAAAACATGAACAACAAAGACACTACGCCTCCACCAGAAGCCAGCAACCCTGTTGTGTTAGGCCTTTTAAGAACAACTTAGCTGAAGCATATGACTAGAAATTTAAAACAACAATTATGAGTACATTCCAAGATCTTAATGAGGCTCTGAGTAAATGCCTTAATGAAGACAATGAAAACGAAGAAATGAGGAATGGATGAAATAAGGAGAACAACTCAAGACATTAATACAGTCATTTGATTTCCCCCCTGATTTTTCAATACTACCTGAGCTATACTTTCAGGAGTTGGGTTGCAGATGTATATACTGGGGCTGAGCTCCTCACTATCAGTTGATCTCTGCATTATGGCCAGCTATGGTTTTCTATGATGGGATCTGTTTTCTGCAAAGCAGGAGGTGAAAATTACTCTTCTATACCCTATTTTCTCTCATGTCCTTCATACTTTATGGGACCTCACCTCTAAAAATCTACTAAATAGCCTCTATTACTAGAAATGTAATTAATAATGTAGATAGAAAGTATTTTAGGTGTAAAGGTGGACATCTCATTCTTGAGTGATTGTTATTTTTCATGCAATGTACCATGTGATTAAATTGCGGATATAAATGATGATGGTGTTGTCTTTCCTACTTGAACTACAGAGAAGCTCAAGTAAGTTGACACATGATTAAAATGAAATATATAAAACAAAACACAGCATTCACATTGTTTATGGCAGTAATGACAATGAGTGGGGCTGACCCTTATGCAGAAAATAGAGTGCTACCAGGTTCGGATTGATTGCTTAAATGATTTAAAATCCTTTCTCTTTTTGACAGTCAAAAGAAGTGATTTAAAGCTAATTTGACTCAGATTGTTACAGAATTTTCAGTAAAATTGGTCTTCCCTATTGTGATTGGGGATGACTGTACAGAAAAATAAAATTACAATAGTGTGTATCTATAAATCTTAGTGATATCTTTTGGGTATTTTGAGATGGCCTAATTGATAACAATCCCTCAACTGCAAACAGTTATGAGTGCATTTTATTCAGTGTCATGGTGATAAAAATCAAAAGGGTTTCCCCACAGACACTTTAGTTCTCTTTCTGTATATTCTTGACACAAATAGTATATTGTACCGACACCCTGATGTGGCCAGGTGACTTGGTCAGCCTCTGAAAGGCTCTAGCCAGTAGGGTATCCAAGCAGATGCTGAGACTCAGAGCCGAACTTTGGGCAGAGTACAGGGAATCTTATGGAATAAGGGGAGACAGAAATAACTGGAGGAGACAGGAGCTCCACAAGGAGATCAACAGAGCCCTGCAGAGACTAATACTCCAAACATGGACCTATGCAAAAAGAAGATCTAGACTCCCTGCTCAGCAGTAACCCCTGCAGCTCAATCTCCAAGTGTGTTCCCCAGGAAGGGGAGGAGGGGCTGTCTCTGACATGTACTCAGTGGCTAGCTCTTTGATTACCTCCCCCTGAGGGGGTGCACCCTTACCAGGCCACAGAGGAAGACAATGCAGCCACTCCTTATGAGACCTGATAGTCTAGGTTCAGAGGGAAGGGAGGAGAACCTCCCCTATCAGAGGGACATGGGAGCAGATGAGAGAGGGAGGATGGGGTTGGGAGGGAATGAGGGAGGGAGCTACAGCTGAGATACAAAGTGAATAACTAATTAATAAAAAATAAAGACTGTGATGTGGAAATGTAAGCAAACATATACACACACCAAAACAAGAAAAAAACAAAAACAAAAACAAAAAAAACCAACAACAACGTAAAAAACAGAATGAACAACAACAATAACAAAAACTCTGTTCTTTCAAGTTGCTTTTGGTTGATATTTATCAGAGTAACAGAAAACAAGCTAATGGAAGTATTGATGGTTATGTGGGAAAATGTACACTGACAGATATTTAACTGAGATGAAATTCATATTCCACATGATTCTCTGATATAATGTGAAGGGCTTTACTGTTCTCACACACCTTCACCACAGTTTCATTACCCTAGAAACAAAGTGATTGTCTGCGTTTGTCTCTCCACAGTTTCCATAGCATTAGCCAAGTACTAATCCACACTGTCTTTATCAGTTGGCTTATTCTGGAATTTTTACATAAATGGAAGACAACAACATGACAGTTTTGAGACCAGCTTCTTTCACTTAACAGAATGTTTTCCAATGCTTTCTTTCACAAAGCAAAATGAGTTTTGTAACAAAGTCAGTACTTTGGAAGAGAGTGACGGAGTAAATAGATTTCTGAATATACAGCATTTTATTTGTCCCTTCACAGTCGATACATGGGTTATTTCTCATGTTAACTGTTATGTATAATACCGTTATGAACATACAAGTTTCAGTATTGAACTTTGACTATTCACTTTTCTAAGCACAAAGTGATTGGCTTAATTGTGGCATTTTTACACATACATGTAGTTAAATTTTGTAAAAGGAAGTTCATTTTTTTCCTTCCTTATGCTTTAGATTGAGTGATTTCTATTAATCTACCTTTAGTTCACTACCTTTTTCTTCTTCCATATTTGTTCTGTGCCTTAATGCACCCAGTAAAATTTTATTTCATTTTTTACAATGTTTCGTTTGTTTTAATCACTGCATTTGACTTGTTTGAAAGGTTTGAAAGGCTGTTTCTTTTTTGAGGATTCCTGTCTTTCTATTTGTTTGAAGTATTTCATCTCATTGACAATAAAAATAATGTCTGCTGTACAGTTTTGTCTAGAATTTCCACATTGATTGTCTTGAGGCTGAGTGCTGTCACTATTCTTCAGAATTAGCCTCATTTGCAAGTGTTTCAGTACCTTTCTTATTCTGTGTGATGCTTTTATCCATGACTTAATTAGAATAAAGTAATTTTATTAAATAATAATTAGTACAACTCATTGTTTTTTTTTTAAATAGTGCTTATTAATCTTAAATTATTATCCTGAATATTCAAGTATTATGGCCAAAAGCTCTAATCTACATTTTGAGGTTTTGTAGAATATTTTATTGCATTTAGTGGATGATTCTGTATGCAGTCTTTTGACCTTAAGAGCAATCTCTTCTGGAGACATTTGTTTCAAATTTAACTCAGTTATCAAGGCCATTTTTGCACTTTTCCTATACTTCTTAGAGATGAACCTACATCTTTTGTCACATCCTAGGAGACAGGGGAACAATCTCATCTGCACACCAGCTCTGTAGCATCCCTCACACTTAGGATGTTAGGAATTTTATTAAAAATCTTCCGTGTAAGTGATAGGATTATATGCCTCAATAACTCAAGTTCCTTCAGTTTTGTCTGAATGAGGTCTTACTTGGGCAGAACAGTGAGAGAGCAGAGAAAGAAAAATAGATGGACAGGGAGAGCGAGAGAGATTTATTTTATCCCTTCATGCCTTTCATCCTACAGAAGCCTTATTTTATTTTTTATTTATTTATTTATTTTTTTATGTTCTATGGTCAGAAAGGCAGACTTCCTTTGGTGTTTGGGACACCTGTGTGTCTAGCAATACTTTTTACATTGCCTTTTAGACAATACAGAAACACAAAAACAAACACAAACAAACAACAACAACAACACTAAATGGCACTCCATCCCACTGACTTAAGGTTTTCAGGGTTCCTTCACTAGTGTTCTGGACATGAAGAGAAGGTTTTTCTCTGTATATTTGCTGTCTGTACATTGTCTCTGTACTGTTTCTGCACTAGGCTGCACTGTGAGTCTCTGGGTTATATCTGAATTTAAAAGAGGGTAAAGGAAGAAGGTTGAAATTTTGCCTTTATATAGGTGATCGTAAAACATTGCCTCCTCTTCTAAGTCTGTTTATTCTGTTTTCAGAGTCCTCAGAGAGCCCGTTGTGCTTTGCTTATCCCAGAGTTTTCAGCTGCACTCAGCAGGAGACATAGGATAGAGATGATGTTTTCTCAGTAGACCATCATTATATTTAGACTAATCTTGCTTCCTGGTGGTAAAACAAGATTGAGACACTAATGTAGATAGTTCCAAAGTCCTTGTCTTAATCAGCTTATCCTACATTTCACCTGTGATTACTGTACTTCATAAATTATACAGAAATTTAAAATTTAAGCTTATTAGTTCAGCTACGTTACCTGAAATAATTGAAAAGGAGAAAGAGCAAGAGTAAGGCCAATGTAAGAAAAAGAAGCTGGTGGCACATGCCTGTCATTCCAGCACTGAGAAAGTTGAGACAGGATTGTGAGTTCAAGCCCAGGCTAGGTTGCATAGTGAGAAACCTTCAGAAAAAAAAAATACAGAAGGAAAGACATAGAAAGATGATGGGGGAAGAGAGAAAGAAAAGTAGATCAAATAATGTTGCTGTATATTGGTTAACATCAATAAAAAGCATTGCCACAGATCAGACAGTGAGAAGAAAGTATGTGGAACGAGTGGCTTCAAGGACTTTAGTGAAGGTCCGGTTTTCAAATAGGTACAAAGTCTAGAGACGTTCCAAAAAGAAACTGATGAAGAGCAATGGCTGAGAACTCTTCCTATCTCTGAATGAGCAGATGAAGGGAAGATTATTACAATCTCTATAACATAGACTGTAATCGTGAGCTTGTTCGGTTAGCTACCTTCAGAGAGTGATGGAGATACAGCCACTTTCACGTTCTTTCAGAGAAGTAGGGAGTAAAACTCCTGTCTTTTTTCTCATTCTGTTTTTCCACCTCATGCTAGTACCCATCATTTTGCGGGCTCCTCCAGTTGTCAGCCAAGGAATTCACCATAGATGGTCAATTTTTACCTCAGCGTGCAGATTACTTTGAAGACAGCTGCAGATTAGCTCTCTAAGACAAAGGACAAGCAACCACATTTGCACTACAGAATATCAATATAGTCTGTTTCATAGTTTCCTTTAACATATTAGATCTACATGCCCTTATAAAAAGTAAAAAGGGAACAAACAAGCAGCCAAGAAATCATAACACTTTAATGATCTCTTCTGTATATTTTTTTTTAATCTCTACTAGTACATTTGTTAAAGCTTTGCTCAGGTAGTTCAGGGTTTATATTACCAAATGATATGAATTTGTAGGTTTTTTTTTTAATTTACTAGTTGCTACAGTTTACCCATTAAATGTTAAGTACAGAAGTGATGCTAAGTGTCCTTATAAGTCTTCTTCATTTCAAAAAATACATTCTTGAATAAGTTGTAAAATATGGCTTGGACAAAAAAAGTTTATTTATTATTTTAGTAGATAACTTTATTTTATTTTTAGCAGAAGGAATCTCAAATTGCCAAAGTATATTGTGATTACAGAATAGTAACCCCTAGCAATGACCATACCCTAATGACTGCTCTTTTTTATAATAAGTTATTTCTATTCATGCATATGAATGCTTGCCTGCATGTGCACAAGTGCATCATGTGAATGCCTGTTGCTGAGGATGCAGGTATCAGATTGAATGTCAGGTGGTTATGGACTGCTATGCATGTGTTAAGAACCAGACCTTGGTCCTCTGTAAGAACAACGAGTGTTCTGAGCTGCCAAACCATTGCCCCAGCTCTATATTCTCCAGTCTTTTTATATGATATTTGGTAGATTTTATGTCAAACGTTAATGTTGTTTTTAGGAACTAAGTTTTCTAATG
This sequence comes from Rhombomys opimus, assembly GCA_010120015.1. Lineage (NCBI taxonomy): Eukaryota > Metazoa > Chordata > Mammalia > Rodentia > Muridae > Rhombomys > Rhombomys opimus. The sequence goes on from REGO01000417.1 coordinate 1,320,923, forward strand.
AGTAGATGATCATGCCATGGAGAGGTTATCCTTGAATATCTAATGATAATCACAAAGGGTTTGACTGTAGAAGGGAGAGGTACAAAGAAGTGAGGGCCTCAACTGAACTTGGGTGAAATTATGACTCACAAAACTGTCAAACCGTTTACCCATGCTCGCCTTTTTCAAGACAAGGTACTCTAAAGTAATACAAAGCCAACTGGCACATTCTCATTTCCAATAAATGAGCTGACTGTTTTTCAGTTAAAACATTTCTCTCCTGTGAAATATGTACTCCATACCTACTGGCCCTAAGTTGCCAGGAACAAATATGAATTTGCTCAATCATTTAGTTCCCAGTTCTATAGATTCAAGCTATGAGAGACTAGTGCCTCTCAAATACTGTCTTTCATATACTGTCTATCAGTTTCTAGCTTAAACGGCTTTCTAAGTTCCATCATACAATGCTTCAGCTTGTCTCTGTTGTTTCCTAGCTGAAAGTTGATTTTGTTGTGATTCCTTTGTTCTGTCGGCCTAATTGTTTTTAGTGTTGGTTTTCATGTGACCACTGAACCCTGTAGTAATGAGCCCATTGCCACACCTTCCTGCTATAAAAATATTTTCTTATTTAGAGGTAACCGTGATAGTGTTTCAAGGAGTTATATAAATATGAAAATGGTGGCATTGTCATACTGTCCCGATAATAAATCAAGACACCATCCTGTAAAAGGAATTCAATTTCATTAAGATTTTCCCAAAGTATCTTGTTATTTTGGACCTGGAATGCCTCCATAGCAGAAGAGCTGTAGTTTTCTTTGCATTCAGTAGGTTTGGTATCAACCAAAGCCTATTATTATTTCTTATAAGTTTGCCTGCTTTGTCTGTATTATGTGCACCACGCATAGAAGAAGAAGAGGACACTGGATCTGGTCTTAGTTACTTTATACTGCTGTGAAAAGGCAAGCTCCTGAAAACTTACAAAAAAAGAGAATTTTAACTGAGTTCTTCCTTCGTGTTTCCTAAGTGAGTGGTAACCATCATGTTGGAGAGTGTGGAAGCAGGAAAGTAAGCATGACACTGGAACAGAAGCTGATAACTTACATCTAATTCAGAGGCATGAGGCAGAGAGAAAGGGATACCACCGACCATGGCATAGGCTTTTGAACTCTCAAAGTCCAGGCCCGGGGCACACCTTTGACCCCAAAGCCACACCTCCTAATTCTTCTCAAACAGTTGCACCAACTGAGGACCAAATATTCAAATATTTTGAGCCTGTCAATGTCATTCTCATTAAAACTACCACTATTCCCTGGAGCTGAAGTTATAGATGATTGTGAGCTTGAAATGATGTGGGAGCTTGGAATTGAAACTGAGTGCTTCTGACTCTTCCTTTAAAAACAAGCGTCTGTACTCGTTGCAAATGCCTGGGATAATAATATCAGGAATCCTGCTGTCCCACTGAACAGAGACTCCATATAATTCCCATAAGCCCTGACTCTGTTCAGCTTATGACAGGCATTTGTTTTCCCTGGGTGTTGGAATCTGCTCACAACTACTGTCTAATATCTTTTTTAAAGTCTTTTTTTTTAACTATACTTTAATGTTCAGTCACCTTGACAAGAATCTGCAGTTCCTTCCAGAGAAAATTCGTAAGAAGACTTGAAGGATATATATTGCAGGCCCATTCATCAAATAGACATGGCCTCTTTTTCATTAAAGGGGCTTTCAGTTTATAGAAAACTCCACAAGTCCCAACTACTGCTAAACTTCTGACTTCTGCACTTATGTTTTCTCCACTAATTTTTTTTTTTTTGGTCAAAAATTACTTTCACAATTTAGGTTATCTAATAACTCAATCTTTTGTTAAGAAATTCTGATTATGAGCTATTGCTACAGCTCTAACCGTTCTAATAGTTCTGATGACCATTCTCCCTGCAGCCCAGTCCAATCTTATAGGATATAATGGCAATAACTGTTAACTGGCATGTGACACTGTAGGATCTTATTACCTTCACAGAAACCAGAAACTTTTTGTCAAGGTACAGCCCACTATCACAGCTACAAGTTGAAGTTTATAAGTCCCTCTAAACTTATACGTTTCTTAATGTCCTAGCAGGGTTAGTGTCTGTGGCCGACTAAGAGGAATATATAGTTTAAGGGGTGGTCCAATAAATTCACATGATGTATGTGTTCTATTTCTTAAATATTTGAATTCCTTCTCATGAGATGTTGGTGGAATTGTGGCAGCTCAGAGGGCTGTGAGCTCCACTGAATTCGAGTTTCATTCATTCAACACAGCAGAACATTTTATTGACATAATTGGGTGCTGTCTGTAATGTAATAAATTCTGAATTATAAGGGAGAGGGTCTAATTCAATATTTTGTTTTTAAATACACGAGGAATATATATTTTACAAACTCTCTCTACAGTCGTTCCTTCAAATTAACTAGGCTTTGCCAATTTTCTCTTTTTATATTGTTTTTAAAGAACTCATCTTGTATATTTTTCTCTGAGATACTCTGAGATATCAAATTCTATTTATGGTCCTAGAAGTATGGGTTAGGATAGAGGTTCCTGGGATATCAGGTCTTTCTTTCTTCCTTCCTTCCTTCCTTTCTTTCTTTCTTTCTTTCTTTCTTTCTTTCTTTCTTTCTTCCTTCCTTCCTTCCTTCCTTCCTTCCTTCCTTCCTTCCTTCCTTCTTCCCTCCCTCCCTCCCTTCCTTCCTTTCTCTCTCTCTCTCTCTTTTTCTTCTTTCATTTTTCATTGTTTTTTGGTAATGTTTTTATAACTCATTCACTTTATATCCTGATTGTAGGCACCTTTCTCATCTCATCCCATTCCCACCCTGCCTCCCTCTTCAACCCTATCCACTTCCCCTAGTCCTCAGAAAGGACAGGACTTCCTCCCCTATCATCTGATCTCCTACCAAGTCTCATCAGGACTGCCTGTACCCTCTTCCTCTGTGTTGGCAAGGCCACTGCCAGGGGAAGTGATTAAAGAGCAGTCAACAGAGCCCTTAATTCCCTTACTAGGGACCCAACATGGAGACTGAGCTGCCTATGGGTTATATCTGAGCAGGGGAGGATTACAGGACCTCTTCTTGCCTGGTCATTCATTGGTGCATCAGGCTCTGTATGCCCCCATGGGCTCAGATTTGTTAGCTTTGTTTGTCTCCCTGTGGAGCTCCTATTTCCTCTGGGCAATTCTATCCCTCTGCTCTTCCATAAAACTCCTTGCTTTCTGCCCACAGTTTGGCTGTGAGTCACAGTATCTGCTATGATCCCCTGCCAGATGGAGTCTTTCAGAGGATATCTGTCTTAGGCTCCCATTCTGTTGCCTCTCTTCAACCATTTCCATGTCTATTCTATTTGCCCTTCAGAATGAGAGATTTAAGCATCCTCCTCAGGGATCTCCTTGTTATTTAGCTCCTTTAAGTCTGTGGATTGTAGTAAGGTTATTCTGTATTATATGGCTTAAATCTGCTCATAAGTGAGTATAAGCCATGCATGCCTTTCTGGTTCTGAATGATATCACTCAGGATGATTTTTTCTATTTCCATCAATTTGCCTGCAAATTTCATGATTTTTTTTTAACTGAGTAGTATTCCATTGTGTAAATGTACCACGTTTTCTGTATCCATTCTTTGGATGAGGGACATCTAGGTTGTTTCCTGATTCTGGCTATTACAAATAAAACTGCCATGAACATAGTCCTTGTTGAAACCATATAGCCCTGGGCTTTTATTTATTTATTTATTTATCTATTTATCTATCTATTTATTTGTTATCTATTTATTTATTTATTTATTGGATAGGAGATTTTGGTGACTGCTTCTATATTTCCTTAGGGGATATTGGACTATTTAATTTGTTTACCTGATCTTGATTCAAATTTGTTTAAGTGGAATATATCAAGAAAACTGTCCATTTCATTTAGATTTTCAAATTTTGTAGCATATAGGCTTTTGAAATAAGACCTAAATGATCCTTTGGGTTTCCTCAGTATTTGTCTTTATGTTCCCCTTTTCATTTCTGATTTTGTTGATTTGAATAGTGTCTCTTTGCCTTTTAGTTAGTTTGGCTAAGAGTTTATCTATCTTGTTCATTTTCTCAAAGAACTAGCTCTTGGTTTGTTGATTCGTTGATTTGTTCTCCTTGTTTCTAGTTTATTGATTTCAGCCATGAATTTATTTCCAGCCCTCTACCCATCTTGGGTGTGTCTGCTTTTTTATTCCCTTCCTAGAGCTTTCAGGTATGCCATTAAGTGGCTTGTATGGGATGTCTCCAGTCTCTTTATGAAAGCACTCAGTGCTATGATCTTTCCTCTTAGCATTGCTTTCATCATGTCCCATAAATTTGGGTATGTTGTGCCTTCATTTTTATTGAATTTTAGGACCCCCTTAATGTCTGTCTTTATATCTTTCCTGAACCAATTATCTTTAAATAGAAAGTTGTTCAGTTTCCATGCAAATGTAGGCTTTTTGTTATTTCTGTTGTTGTTGAATGCAGCTTTAGTTCATGATGGTCTGATAATATACAATGGGATTATTTCATTCTTCTTGTATCTTTTGAGGCTTGTATCCTTTGTGACCGACTATATGAAAAATTTTGGAAAAAGTTCTGTGAGGTGCTAGGAAGAAGGCATATTCTTTTGTGTTTGGGTGAAATGTTCTGTAGATGTTTATTAGGCCCATTTGAATCATGACATCTGTTAGTGACATTATTTCTCAGTTTAGTTTCTGTTTCGTTTACCTGTCATTTGTTGAGAGTGGGTTGTTGAAATCTCCCACTATTAATGTGTGGGGAATTGATGTGTGATTTAAGCTTTATTAAGGTTTCTTTTACAAATGTGGGTACCCTATTATTTGGAGCATAGATGTTGAGAATTGAGATGTACTCTTGGTGGAATTTTTCTTTGGTGAGTCTGAATGTTGTTTTTCATCTCTTTTGATTAATTTTGGTTGAAAGTCTATTTTATCAGATATTAGAATGACTACTCGAGCTTGCTTCTTGGGTCCATTTGCTTGGAGAGCCTTTCATTCTCAAGTAATGTCTATCTTTGTGGGTAAGTTGTGTTTCTTGTATGCAGCAGAATGATGGGGCCTTTTTACCTATCCATCCTGTTAGTCTGTGTCTTTTTTTTTTTTTTACTATTTTTTTTCTTCTCAATGCAGTTTATTCAGGAACCTTGAACAATCTTCTGACCCTGGGGAAAGCCAGCCCACAGCTTAAATAGCCTCTGGGTAGCCAACCCTAGCGTGCCACGTGGGCAATGCAGATAGGTCCACATACACAGAAGCAAGCCAGATCCACAGCCTTAGCCAAATATGGAGTTGTTTGTGACAGAGAGCACTCACCATCGGGAAGGTGGAAGGCGGGAAACCAGCTCCATCTTTAAGGCGCGGCATTACGCAGCTCT
>REGO01000417.1:1330310-1340839 GCA_010120015.1 Rhombomys opimus
AGCAGAGGTTCTAGGTTATATCCATACATGGTCCTTGGTTGAATGTCAGTCTCAGAAAAGACCCTGTGCCCAGATATATTTGGTCCTTGTGGAGCTCCTATCCTTTCCCCATCATACTAACTCCCCTTCTTTCATATGATTCCCTGTACTCTGCAGAAGGTTTGGTTATGAGTCATTTTGACAGCCACTTTCTTTTAGTTAAGAGAACATAAAGAAATGAAACACTCATAGGTAATTAGACTCAAATAAAGGGGCAGTATGATCAAAGGACACACATTTTTTATTTATAAGATAAATACATTCTATGGAGTAATTGCTTGGGTGGGTAATAAATTTGTTAATTAATTAGATGGTCGTAATCATTACAGAGCATATGCATATATCAAATCATTAAATTGCATATCATAAATATGTGAAATATTTTTGTCAACCAATATTTGTAAAACAAAACACACAAAACAGCATGGAAACAAACAGAAATTAGGATCCATGTGATGGAATCCCTTAGAAAATTCTAGCTCAAGTCAAATGGGAAGAAACTACTGTGAGAGCCTAGTGCCTAGGGAGATGAGTAGCAAAGGAAGGAGTGTATCTTAGGCGAAGGAACTCTCCTGTCATGCCTCTCCTTAGATGATCAAAGAGACACAAACAATAAGCTCATCCTCCCTAACTGCTGTTCCTAGAAGTTCCTTACAGAAACACATTATGAGAAAGCAGGGAGAAGAAAGCCCAGAGAACACAACACATGCTGCCAAGACGTGGAACCAGAGAGAGGGTAAATACAGTGGGAAGAGATGTAGAGGGACAAGCAAGGAACAGGAGGATTTCATGAATCTGAGATACCAGTGAGGGAAACACCCACTGTAGCATCAGACGTATGAAAATGCCCAAAATGTCTTTTTAAATGTGCCTTTTAAACTTGATGAAGTAAAAAAAAAAAAAAAAAAAAAAAAAAACAAAAAAAAAAAAAAAAAGGAAGATAAAAGAAATAGAGCAGCCCCTCGAGGTAGTTATTTATTTTAATGGAACATTAAATTTAATATGTCTTCTGACAGCAGCAGAGAATTTAGTGCTTTGCGTTTAAGACAATAGGAAAAACTCATGAGTAATAAAATGTTAATTGTTTGATAAAATGAAGCAAGCAAATTAATCTGGATTTTTGGGCCAATTATATAGACTATCGCCTATAAATCTTTGTTTTAAGGAATTATGCTTCTAGCCTTAATATGAATGAAATCCTTTAAATGGAAATCTAAAGATGGGAACTGTTTCATTAGGAAAAGCTTGGCCCTGAGCAAAGTGCAGGAGGGGACTCTCACAATTGTCATACATTAATTATTGTTTTGCATCTTTATTTTTCAGTCTAGATGAAGATGAAATTGAAAAGAACCTGTAGTTTACCCTTGAGAGCTATATTTTAAAATTTATTTCATAAATGTTTACTCATTGTACAAAGTGGTATTTTTCAGAAAGACATTGCTATCCAAGCCCATCAGATACTTTTATCTCATCCACTCAACTATCCATTTCTGTTTCTACTCTTCAGTCCCACAGCTTTTCTTAATTTCACTTTTCTTCTTTTTACATGTCAGTTGTAGACAAATTAAAAAAAAACAAACAAAAAAACCCCAAAAAACAAAAAACAGAGTAAAAACCAAGGCTTACTTTTACATCAAAATTCACAAGTTCCTAAAAAGTAACAAAATTATATTTTATATATGATCTAAGCAGACACTCATTGAATTACAAACCACATATCTACCAAGAGAGGAGTCAAGACATTTACTTATAAAATTCATAATCTTATACAAGCTGGAAAAATACAGTTTAGGGAGATGTGACATTTATCTTACCAAGTGCTGAATAAAAACGATGCTGTCTTGTTTTAAACAATGGCATTTTCTTTAGATAGAAACACAAAAATGCCCTCAGGAGAAATAGTGAAAGCTAATGGTAATGTCAAAATATAATGCCCTTTCACTTAAAGAACTGAGACACATCTGTTCGTTCATTTTTTAAGAATATAGTCAGAACTTATCTTTTCCATTCTATAATTCCTTCCCTGTAAAGAAACTGCTACATATTGGCATGTCATACCTGCTACTCAGGTGGCGTAAATGGGGTAAATTTTAAGATACATGCTCCTTGGTGCCGGATAGGATAAGTGGTGATAATCAAGTTAGTAGGTGGGAAGGCAGAATTAACACCAGACATTGTTCTACATAAGAATTCTAATAATATTCTAGTAAAAGCAACTTTATTTGAATACATAGCTAATAGGTTGTTAGTGCTGTTCCCTGTGGCTTATCCTAAAGTTAGAGTTTAATGCTTAGAAAATAATTTAGGCTGAGAGCCTGCCAAAGCTATGGACCATTTCTTTCCTATGGCAAAAAATAAAATAAAAATATTATTCTATGAATGCACAACTGTATGTGTACCCATGTTGGATGTTTAATTTGTATCCATGGCTTCTAGGAAATACACTTTTTATTTCAAAGATTCTAGCCTGCATCTTGCTGCTGCGTTACATGGATGTAACTGTATTTTGTTATTATTCTCCCATACAGTACATCCTGATTGCAGTTTCTGCCCTCCTTTCCACTCCTGCCAACCTCCCACAGTCCCCTCTTTCTCTGTTTTCCTTCAAAAGAAATAAAACCTCTCAGGGATATCAACTGAACACGGTAGAACAAATTACAAAAAAACGAGGCAAAATTAAAAATGTAAACAATATAAATATATACATAGCCCTGAGTCTTCATATGTGAGACAATAAATATCTTGGCATTCATAATTTGACATAATTCTGAAATTTTAAATTCCCTATTTTAACAATCTCTTTAGAGATTTTAAAAATGGGACTATTCAGAATTGAGAAAAATTTTTCTTCATTGGTTATTTTGTTTGGTTTTTCTCAGGTTCGTTTATACAAAGGGATTTTACAGAAAGGGAGTAATGTTGATTGCTGGTGTCATCAGCTTCAATCATGTTAGTAGCTTCCTATTAAGGAGATCATGAAATCAAGTTGTAAAACATTCTTGTAAAATAATATCACTGTGATGGAAGTTTTGGTTTCTTTGTAAATTCAGTTATGTTACGTAAATATGTTTTTGTTTTAATCCCAAGTGTGCAGTTTTAGTTGGGTTTCAGTGTGTCCACAGCTGTTAACTGTTTTGTGCAGGTCGTAGCTTTTGAAACCTGGTAACGACCTTCCACTGGCTGCACAGAGAGAGACATGGTCTAGAGCTCTGAGGATATAAATCTGAGAGCCGAGAAAAAGGTGTGGCATGTGGTGTTGGCGTGTGGCATGTAGCAGTTTGGAAAGACCCGAGAGACTGACAGAATGGCAGTTTGGAGTAGACAGTCAGAGTGAAATGCTTTGGGGAGCAGCAGCTTGGAGGACACTGCTGGCTGTGTTTGCTCTTGACAGAGACTGGTATAGCCGTAAAAGAATCCACTGACCCTAAACAGCCAGGAGAAGTAAAGCAGTCTGTGCCCCCTCTCCCCACTAACCTTCCCTCTCTCCTACTTAGAGTTGGGGGTTGATGGAAGGGAGCAATACATGTCACTCATGTAGTGTGTGTGTGTGTGTGTGTGTGTGTGTGTGTGTGTGTGTGTGTGTGGTGAAAGTATTCTTACGGGACCCATCTGTAGCCATGGGATGACTCCTCAAGGCATCATGACACTTGATGAAGCATGACTTTTTCATATGGGTTAAGATGATTGGCTGTGGCGCTCTCTATAAGCTTGGGTCTTGATTTTATTCCTCTTCTCTGACATTCCTGTCACTTTTTGTTTGTCTGTTTTCTTTCTGTGTAGCCTTGGCTGTCCTGAAACTTGCACTGTAGATCAGGCTGGCCTCAAAGTCACCGAGATCTACCTGCCTCTGCCTTGAGTGCTGGGATTACAGGTGTGTGCCACCTTGCCTTGCCCTGGCACTTTTACTAGACCATCTATTCCCTCTTCTAGTCTCGAGTCAGTCTTTTTTTATGCATTTGCTTTCTTTTGAATTCCACACATGCAGGAAGTAGAAACTATAATTACATGTATATAGTCTCTGTCTTTCTTGCCTACCTATAGAGACAATCTTCTAGCTTCTTCCATTCTGCTGTAAATGACAGCATTTCATCTTCTTTATAGGTGGATAATACTCTTCTGATTATGCATATAAATAGCACTCCATTGTTTCATCTGTGTGTATAGCTTGGATGATTCATTATCTTTACTGTCATGAACTTCATTGTAATAATTGTGGGCATTCAGATAGTTTCTCTTTGACCTACTATCTTCATTTCTTTAGGTTCAGAGGTGAGATAACTAGATAACAAAATGGTTCAAAATATTTTTTGTTTGTTTTGAGAGGAAACTCCATACTGTTTTCCATAATAACTATGCTAATTTACATTCGCAACAAATGTATATGGACTTCTTTTCTCACCATTCTTTGTAGCATTTAATGTTCATTGGTTTTGTGGTAGAAGCCATTATAAACCAGGAAAGATGCTATGTCAGTGCAACTTCTATTTGCTTTTTTGTCATGATTTATGGCATGTAGAACTTTAAAATATTTATTTTTCATTTACATTTTTAAGAAATTTTTTTCAGATTTTTTTTACATTTTAACTAGATTATTTGTATTTTTGTTTTTGATAGTTTTGTTGTCTTCTTCTTATACACTTTCTATCCTAACAACTGTTCTGTAAAATTATTCCGCCTCATTTTATGTATCAATCAGTTAACTGCTATCATTTTTTTATGGTTAAACATATAAAAGGAAAACAACTCAAATGTAGTGAAACATTAACAGCAGATTCTAATTGCTTTGCAAAGTCAAAGAGTAGAAAGAAAATGGCCTTGGTATTTATTATAGAAATTTCAAGCACTCATTACTGTACTTAGTATGATGAATTCTGTATTAGGTTAGACCTAGAAAGAAGTAGGATGTTCCTTTAAACTTATATTAGCTATAATGGTCAAATGATGACATATTTTTTAAAATATGAACTAAATAATTTCCTGCAATTACTTCTCATCCCATGGCTTTATTTCCTCGATGTAGTATACATTAGAATTCACAAATCTAGAGAAGATGTTCCATTTAGACTCCCCAGGCCCATTATTTTGATGTTAGGAAGGTTTTTCTTTTTGGGTGGTTTTGAATTAGCAATTATACAACCAAGGATAATGATTGCTATTTAATCTTAGGGGCCATCATTATGAAATTAACAATCTGTTCCTCTGCTTTGCTGTTGAACACTTTGCTTCACTTCCTGAGGGAAAAAATAAAATCACAGTGTGTCCAGTACTTTCTTGTCTTCCACATTCTATTTTCTTTTTTCATGACAAAGAGTAAGTGATTTGGCTTAATCTAACTCCATTTTGACTTTCTGGTAATTAAACATTTGTTACAGAACTAAGAATGTTTTTAGTGTGCTTTCATTATGTCTGACGTTCTTCATGAGACTCTGGAAACCTGAACTCTATCATATGACTATTGTAGGATACACGGAACAGCAAACAATACGACTTTATTTATATATTTAATATAAGAAACTCTAACTCACAGTGACAGAAAACAAAATGATTAATGAAAGGAGCTCGAGAGAGGATGAAGTTGGGGAAATTTTTGATCAAAGCTTACAAAACTTAAGTTATAGGAGAAAAAGGATTTCAAAAGATTTGTAATGCAGACATATGTAACATGATGTCTGTCTTTTACCGCAGTATGGTGTGTGCATGGCAGTGCTAAGTAGCATAGTTAAATTATCTTGATAGAGAAAATGTCAGTTAATAGTCATTCTATCTCTGTTGATTTATCCACCCTCCTCTGATATAAGCATTAAAATATGTTGCATGCTATGAATATATATATATATAATTAACTAAGGGTTGGTTAAAACTTGTTTACTTATAAAAAGGTAAAAAGGTCAACTGTCAAAATCTTAATCCCCTCCTCTGAGAAATCAAGAAATCCTGAGGAGATTTTTAGAGCCAGAGAGGATGGAGAACACAGGAGAACAAGGCCCACTGAATCAACTAAGCATGGTACCTAGGAGCTCACAGAGACTGGAGCAGCAAGCACAGGTCCTGCACAGGTCTGCATGAGTTCCTCCATGTATGTATCACAGCTTTTAGCTTAGTGTGGAACTCCTAATTTTGGAAACAAGTGGGCCTCTGACTTTTGTGCCTGTTGTTAGAACTCTTTTCCTCCTCTTGGATTGCTTTGCACAACTTCAATATGACGGTTTTTCTTATTATTATTATACTTTTTTCATGCTTGATTGCTATTTCTTAGAAGCCTGTTCTTTTCAAATGTGAGAAAAAAAAAAAAAAAAAGAGTAGGTCCGAAAGGGGTTGGGGGGGAACTGGGAGGGGTAAAGGAAGGAGAAACTATAATTAAGGTATGTGAAACAAAAATCTATTTTCAATAAAGGGAAAAAAGTGAAGAAATAAAACCCAGAAACCCACCTAAGGAAAACAATAGCCAATCTTCATACATAACCAGACTACCCAGATATTATTCCCAAATATCATAGCTTAGATATTGTTTGGGTTTTTGGGGGGAATGGGCCAAGAGTGAAGGCTCCAAGTTTATTCCATGTATAATGTAGGTTTGGAAGAAGTAAGACTGAAGTCTATGGGGACATTGATGTAAATAGTTTTTTGTTGTTGTTTTTTAATTTCTTATTTGGGGCCGTGGAGTATGTCTGAGGGTCAGACGTGTTTCCTCTTTCAGCAGACTTAAACTCTTCATGGAAGACAGTGTTCAGGATCTAACATTCTCCAAGGAGGCAATTATCAATATTTGGATTTAAAAGCAGAACAATAACTATCAAACTTTTATCCTTCTGGAAGTCTCTCCAACGATCCTAAAACAATTGCTGCTCTGTGGATTGTAACTAGGTAAACAGTATTTAAACAGAGGACAAAGTTGCAATTCACAGTTAGAGATTTAAAAAAAAATCCTCACAGAAACAGTAAAATTGTGGTTAATATGAAAGTAAAAATATTTCTTAAATAAAAGCATAAATGTATTTGAATCTGTCACAGCTGAATATGAAATGATTCTGTGTTTGACATAGAGATACTGATGAAACTATAAAAGAAAAAAAAACGAGACTGAGAGGACAGTGGCTTCACAAATGGCCTTTTGTAACTCTATTCATTTTACTTGGTCAGTGATATATCTAAACAATAGGCAACAGACAGGTAAATAGGCAAAGATGTCCAACATACAGCACCTGCCAAGGTTCTGGATACGTTCAGGAGACATCTCAAAGTAAGATGATGTAATTAGAAACCACAGGATTATTTATCTTCAGACTCTGATGGTTTAAGCGTTGCTTTGAAAGGCTTACTTTCCAACTGGACCCAGAAGCAGAGTCACCCAGTGAAGACAGCCTATGTCCCTTGGCAATCTGTTCCTCACGGTTTTCTTTTGCTTCCTTTATTCTTTTGTTTAGCACATTCTGCAGCCTCCTCCTTGTGTTCCTTGGTGCATTGTTTATTCAAAGAAATACTGTTTATTCAATGAGCATTTAGGTTGCGGGATGGTACAATAAGAAGATGCTGCATCATGGGGGCTTTGGGCCCAGGCTTCTTACCTTCTTAGTTTAAAGGATTTCTGACAATGTATGAGAAGACTAAATGCAGTAGTTAGACTAAAAAGATTGAGGAGTCTTTTAGCTTGTTTAGGCCCCAACTGCCAATGCACAGGGATGTCTTTCAGTTAGGGAATGTTCATGCACAATGTGTTCCCTAACAGACTCTTTCCAGTTCACATTGCTCTGTAACAAGAATGCCTCTTACTCAACGGCAGGCAAACTCTGCCATGGGCCAAGAGACCTTGCTTCCTGGGAAAGCCTTGTTTGTTTCCCCTCTGATTCAGACCAGGCAAGCCTTCCTGGGAAAGCCTTGTTTGTTTCCCCTCTGATTCAGACCAGGAAAGCCTTCCTGGGAAAGCCTTGTTTGTTTCCCCTCTGATTCAGACCGTGCAAGCCTTCCACACTTTGCCCAGAGCAGCAGCAGCAACTTCAGTGGCCATGTGTCTCTCATAGAAATCACAAACTCAGCATGTATTGGTCACTCCAATATGTTTCTGATACTGAATGTCTGGGAAGGAGATACTCAGCTTAATCTTGAGGCATCCTATCACCTACGAGAGCTCGCTCTCTCTGTCTCAGTCTCTTTCTCTCTGTCTCAGTCTCTCTCTCTCTCACACACACACGAGCCATGAACAAAGAATGGTCCTTGGCAATTACATGTGCATGTTTTTGTCTTCTTATCTGTGTAAGGAAATAGGACATTTTCTTCTTTATCTTCTTAATGTCTGTGAAATTTGTACTCAACATCATCCATGCTTAGCATGCTTGGCCTCTTTGTCAAAAATGTCCCAAACATCATACAGCTCTTGCCACACCATTATTTGAAAACAGTGGGTTTAGAGCTAAGCTATATCTTTACTAAATAAAGGCTGAAATTCAAAAGCATAAATGTGTTGCAGGACTTTTCTTGCTGTGCATAAGGCTTAGCAAGCTACGTGCCATCACCTCATCACGTGATTTCAATTCAGCTAAACTCCAAGGTCTTGCTTGTGATGTTTTTATTTAGCAAGCCACCAGGGACAGACTTCTGTTTTCTGCACTGTGCCTGCTATCTCCTTTGCCCACCTCCCCGTGGAAACGCTCTGCAAATGTATTGTGATCCAGAAAAAGAAAGAAAGAATTCTCAAAAGACAAAATAATATAGCAAAAACATTGTATCCAGAGAGGATGATGACAGAATTTTAAGTCCACCCAAAGGAAATCCTCTTATCCATTACTAGTTCCCTTAGCTTTGTTTGAATTGTTTTTTAAGAATGCTAGAGTCTAAAGACACAGCTTAATCCTTGCTCATCCCTAAAATTTAGATCCTGTACATAAAGTCTTATCAGTACTAGCGGCACCCTCTTTGGAAAGTCCATGAGGAATAAGTACTCTTTGCTAAGCTGTTGGGTAACAAAGTGTAACCTCCCTTGAGAAAAAATCTAACTAGAAACTAATCCCTGTGGGGATTTGTAATCAAACCCAAGCCCTCATATTAAACTTTGAGGTCATCAAAACAAAGCCAAAGGATTTGAAACATTCAGAGAGGAAATTCTAGTTAAATACAGGAAAAAAAATACACAACATTTAGATGCATGAAAATTTTGGATTAAAATTTTCAATGTGTGACATGAAAACAAGTGTTAAAATGGAGCAATATAGTTACTAAGCGGGGGATAGAGGGATTTTCAGACTACCCCAAACTGCAATGGCTTGCTACTATTCGCTTCTCACCAAAAGGTATTTAAAGGCATACTGTAGAAAGTGAGGCAACCAGCTCATGATCAAAGGAAGTTCAGTAGAATATTTGATAAAAATGAATATATTTCAGGCTAGCCATATGACTCATGGGGTAAAGGAGCTTGCCGCCAAAACCATTGTTATAAATTGAATCCTCGAGACTCTAGTGATGGAAGGAGACAACTGACTCTTGTAAATGGTCTCCTCATGTGCATGCACAGGCCATGTATACATGTTCCTTGGAATAGAAAACAAGTGTAACAAAATAATCTAAGTGTAACAAAAAGACTTAACCATCGATCATTACTGAATCTCAGAAGATACTGTCTGCAAGCCAAAAAGTAAACATGACTGTAAAATAAAATAAAAAGTAAAATACCTGAGAAATATTGGATTGCATAGAGGTAAAATAAAAAAAAAATTCTCAATCAAATGTAATGAGTGAGTATATACCGTGCTTGTCTTTCTCCTTCTGGGATATTTCACTAGATCCCATCATTTGCCTGTAAATTTTATGATTTCTTCCTTTTTGATTGCTGAGTAGTATTCCATTGTGTAAAAATACCACAATTTCTGTATCCATTCCTCCGTTGATAGACATCTGGATTGTTCCCAGGTTCTGGCTATTACAAATAAAGCTGCTATAAACATGGTTGAGCAAGTATCCCTTTTGTATACTTGAGCAAAGTTTGGGAATATACCTAGCAGTGGTATAGCTGGGTAAGATATGATAAACATAATGAAATCTATACATCTAAAAAAGAAAATCAAGAGAGAGGACATGGGGTAAGATGATCAATCCTCGTTTAGAAAGACAGATGGGATGTGCATTGAACATATGACAGGAGTCTACTGAAGGCATCTGAAAGACTCTAACTAGCAGTGTTTTCAAAGCAGATACAAAGACTCATAACCAAACCTTTGGCAGAGTACAGGGAATCATATAAAAGAAGGGGAGTTAGTATGATGGGGAAAGGATAGGAGCTCCACAAGGACCAAATATATCTGGGCACATGGTCTTTTCTGAGACTGACATTCAACCAAGGACCATGTATGGATATAACTTAGAACCTCTGCTCGGATGTAGCCCGTGGTAGCTCAGTAACCAATTGGTTTCCCATAGTAAGGGGAACAAGGACTATTTCTAACAGGAACTCAATGGCTGGCTCTTTGACCTCTCCACCCCCCAAGGGAGGAGCAGTCCTG
>REGO01000417.1:1340849-1401929 GCA_010120015.1 Rhombomys opimus
ACTTTGCAGCCAGTCCTGAAGATACCTGATAAAACAGGATCAGATGAATGGGGAGGAGGTCCTCCCCTATCAGTGGACTTGGAAAGGGGCAGGGTGGAGATGAGGGAGGGAGGGTGGGATTGGGAGGGAATGAGGGAGTGGGATACAGCTGGGATACAGAGTTAATAAAATGTAACTGATAAGAAAAAAAGAAGAATGATGAGGAGGGGACAGGGGCCCCACAAGAAGACTAATAAAGTCAAAAAAGCTGGGCCCAGTGGGGACTGCAGGGACTAATGCATCAACCAAAGACCAGGAATAAGGAGGACATAGACTCCCTGCTCAGATGTAGCCCATAGATACCTCAGTCCCCATGTGGTCTCCCTAGTAAGGGAAGAAGAGACAGTCTCTGACGCGAACTCAGCTGCCTGATTCTTGATCACTTCTCCCTGGTGGGGTGACCTAGCCAGCCCACAGAGGAAGAGGATCCAGGCAGTCCTGATGGGACCTGATACGATAGGATTAGATAGTAGGGGAGGAGGACTTGCCCCATCAGTGGACTAGGGGAGGTGGATAGAGGAAGAAGATGGAAGGAGGGTTGGACAGGGAGGAGATGATGGAGGGGCCTACAGCTGGGGTACAAAGTGAATAAATAAAATTTTAAACCATATATTGTGAAAGATAAAAGACACCGCAATATAAATATTTTTAAACTATCAAAAACAAAACAAAACAAAAAACAAATGTAATGAGTGTAAAACAGGGAGACAAGGTGTGTCAACCCCACACTGCAATATCGTGGCTCCTGTGGCTTCTGGATAATTACGTGTCCTGTACCCTTGGGCTTGGTCTTATAACTTGTTGTGAAAAATGTCATGTTAGTATAGAGGTTTTCTGGTCCAGGGAAGTTCCAGGAAGCTCCCTCTCCCTTCGCCGTGAGACTGGCAGAGGATGCTTCTGAGATCTGCAAGAAAGTGACATGGATGCCAGTAGCATCTATAGTGAACTTAAAGGGTGGGTGAAAATGTGAGAATTATATAATGAAGTATTTCTATAAACATAACCAAACATAGCTTCATGAACACTTTTTAAATGGTCATCATAAAATATGTGGCTAACAGAAGTGAGGTTGGGTAAGTCACTTCACCTCTCTGAATTTTAATTTCTGTTTTTATATTTTTTAAATGTTGTGTTATAGACAAGAACATCTTCTAAAAACTTCAGGCAAAAAGGGAAATCAGAAAATGCTGAAGAAGTATCACAGAAGAAAACAAACTGAATGGATTGCAGCAGTCATAGTGAAATGTGAATAAGATGAAGCTAGGAATATTTACTCTTTCTTTTATATATTAATTTTTCAGAGTTTTAGAAATTGTTTTTACAAGATCAGTCAGAAGTCCAGTCACAAAATTCAATGAAATAGGTGTCAGTGAAAGAGCAAAAGCACAGGAGAGGGAAGTTGCAGAGGAAGAGTATTAAGAGAGAAGAAAGGGGACATAGGGGAAAGAGAAAAAGGCTGGAAGAAATACATGAGAGATCTAGACACTGCTTTGAACTTGACATTGAAATGATCTGGAGTCCAAATGGATAGTATCTACTTAAAAGAAGTTCAAATGCAGCAGGCATGGGTGGCATGCTGTCTTTGAGAGGTGTTACATGAAAGAACAAACATGGCTGTTTCACAGAAAGAGCAAGTGGCCACTGGAAACATTCTGAATGCATACAAGTATACAAACATATCAGAGTCTGTGCTAAGATCATGAGCACTTCAGTATACACAGAGGGGTGCCCATTACAAAAGAGATTCTCTTTTGTCACCTTTTCCTAAGAAACCTACAGTCTTAAAGGAAGAGGTACGACATAACTATACCATTGTTGTAATAATACTTTCATTCATGTTCAACCTTAAAAATATGGCTGCTGCTTGAGACAACAAAACAGAACAATGGGCATTTATAAATGGACTTATGGGTTCTAAACAGACCATAAAACATCAGAGGACGACACAGAGAATGTATCTGTTGATTAATGGGATTTTCCCTTAGTTATTTCCATGACCTGAGTCATACAAATGCACCCCTGACTAGGTCATACCTTTCACATATACTGATCTAAATGACAAATTGAATGGCCACTTGTCTTCTTTCCTTTATCCAATCGTATTTTAACTCAAATACAGCTTCAGAGGAAAAGTCCAACTGTAGTTGCTTACTTATTAATTCTTCCTAAATCAATTCTACTTGTGTGGGTCTTTGAGAAGAATTTTTCCATGTTCAATGGACAAATACTTTCATAGCCTTACATTTGAGATAGTTCTCTAATGTGAATATTGATCAAAGCACTTTAAAAGTCATGGGGACTCTCCCAGGTCTTAAATATTGATAATAAATTTCTATGGTGATTGGCAGGAGGAAAAAAAGAGAAAGTCAACATTATAAAGATAGTATGCCTTAAGGGGAAGTCTTGGTGTAACAACTGAAATAGTTCTGTAGCTATAACTCATATGTTTATAAGTAGAGTCATATGGCTGGGAACAATGCTGCAAAATATAAGGAACTGACAGCAAGCAAGTCTGGGAGATTCTCCTTCCTTCTGTCTTCAGATCTCACCAGTCCCCCACTACTTAAATCCAACTATATGACAGAGGGAAGAGATTTCAGCTGGCATTCTCAGTAGCTGGGTATCAGGGAGAACACAAGAGCTAAATGAACATATGAGAGAGGTTTATTCATGGCATCAGAAGCATGGTAGTGGTTACTTATTAGGATTGGTCCCAATTTTAAGTGAGAATGTGTGGGTTAATGTCCTCTGTAAACCATGACAGATGCAGCGAACACAGATGTGATTCCCGTGCATGCAACCAGCATACATATGTTTCTCATCCAAAGTCATCAGAAGTCATTTGCAGGCCTGCCCTTCTCTTTTCCATAGGCTGTTTTGCTTCCTTTCTCCATTTTTCTTCTTCAAAGCTCAACCATGTTCGTAGCAGCTTTATTCATAATAGCCAGAACCTGGAAACAACACAGATGATTCTCAACGGAGGAATAGATACAGAAATGTGGTACATTTACACAATGAAATACTACTCAGTAATTAATAACAAGGAAATCATTAAATTTGCAGGCAAATGGTGGGAGCTAGAAAAGATCATCCTGAGTGAGGCATCCCAGAAGCAAAAAGACACACATGGTATATACTCACTTCTAAGTAGATACTAGACCTATTATATAGGATAAAAGTACTAATATATGTACAGCTAAAGAAGCTAAGCAAGAAGGAGGTCCCTGGGTAAGATGATCAATCCTCACTCAGAAAGACAAATAGGATGGACATTAAAAGAAGGAGAAAACAGGAAACAGGACAGGAGTCTACCACAGAGGGCCTCTTAAAGACTCTACCCAGCAGTGTATCAAAGCAGATGCTGAGACTCTTAACCAAACTTTGGGCAGAGTGCAGGTAATCATATGAAAGAAGGGGGAGACAGTGGGGCTTAGAGAGGACAGGAGCTCCACAAGGAGAGCAACAGAACCAAAATATCTGGGCACAGGACTCTTTACTGAGACTGATACTCCAACCAAGACTATTCATGAGTATAGCCTAGAATCCCTCTTCAGATGTAGCCCAGGGCAGCTCAGGATCCAAGCAGGCTCCTTAGTAAGGGGAATAGGGAATGTCTCTGACATGAACTCAGTGGCAGGCTCTTTGATCCCCCCTCACCTGAGGAGGGAGCAGCTTTGCCAGGCCACAGAGGAAGACAATTCAGCCAGTCCTGATGAGACCTGATAAGCTAGGGTTAGATGGAAAGGGAGGAGGACCTCCTCTATCAGTGAACTTGGAGAGAGGAATGGGAGGAAATGAGGGATGGAGGGTGGGATGGGGAGGGAATGAAGGAGGGGGCTACAGCTGGGATACAAAGTGAATAAACTAATTAATATAAAAATAAAACTTTAATTAAAAAAGATTTTTTAAACACATTTTCACTGGGCAAAAATATTTGATGTGGGAAGAATAAAAGTTGGCCCTATCCAACTTTAGGTATAAATAAATAGTAAGCAACCACAAAATATGTATCATTCTCTGGGGGCTGTACTCACATCCTTTGCAAGAATGGTGTGCATTCCTAAACAAGGAGCAATCTCCTCAGCTCCTAGATCTCTGACCTATAGATTTGGGTGCTGCACTCAAGTTACAGAATCCAGTTAAAATGTTTGAGGCTGAAGGTGCAAATTCCCCACTTAACAGTGGCTTACACAGTTATGTCAGATAATAAATTCAAGAGCAGGTTATTCCAGGACTTGCTCAATAGCCCAGTGAAGTCATTAGAGATCCAAATGTTTTCTGTCTTCCTGCTTTGCCATTTGTGTGAATGACAGCTCCCCTGTGTTCACAGATGGCAACAGAAACTTTCAGGGAAGTAAACAATTTTCTCCTTTCTTTTTATTAAAAAAAAAGTATAATATTCTATACACTCTCTGTTGATTTTTTTCTTTAGGTTTCATTGGCCAAAACTAGGGATCAGTTAATTACCCCTATTCTGCTATGGTGATGGGACTGGGGTTTTGTGATACATTGAAATGAAACATGATTGAACTGAGGGTATTTAGCTTTTAGGAGCACAAGGCTCCAGATTTCAGAGCAAAGGAAGTATAAGCAAGCCAGAGTGGCTCCCTGCTGAGCAGAGAGACAGAGCTATGAGACAGGCATTCCTGTGGTTCTTGTTGCCCTGTGGCTTTTTGATTGTCATGATCCCTTTGCTCTGACTTTTTTCCCCCATTTTATTTTCTGGTCACACGGAACAAGTATTTCTCTGACTGTTGAAGTAGCCTTTGACATGACAGAGCCACCTGCTGCTCCCCGTGTTTCTGAGTATAGATTCTTGGAGAAAATAGTTTGGTGTGGAAGAGGCACACAGAGGGTGGGGTTGATGAGCCTGTGCTCTTCCAGGTATCACTGTGTCCAGTGGCTAGATGCCTACATAGGGCTTCCCTCATGGAATTTCCCTCTCTTGTCTTTTGTACTACGGAGAACAGTGAATTAAATTAGAGTTCCATTTTTGTAAGGCTCTGAGTGATCATGGGACATATTTCCAGGGAGAAGATCTGAGCCCAAGAATCTGAGGATAACTTCGCGAATAGGAAGACAAAATAATCAGGCTTCTCCCATTTACCTTAATCCTTGTTCCTTGAATCTGCTCAGATGTCAATGGATGGCTGCAGGTGCAGCTGTCAGTTTGTTTCCATGCTGTGGGTGGCAGAAGAGGAAGTAGAATAGAATGAGCCCTTGGGGAATGTCAGGGCTTGGGACTTCTGACAAATGATTTTAAAAGAAACAAATGCACAGCAAACAGAACAGTCGTGTTACCATGTAAGCTATGACACAATAGAGCATAGCTGTGCAGAGTTGCTAACTGATAGCATCTAGTGCTTTCATTTCTGAGTTGGTCTTGTTTTCATGAAACACGTGGTTTTGTTTTCAAAGGCTGGCCCACTATTTCATCTTCCTGGTACCAAGTACCATTAGAGGCAGTAAGCCATTTCTGTGCCCAAAGTAATTCCAAGATAATTTAGCATCCAAGGCTTCTTCCTTGTGGATCACCAGCACAAGGGCCCAGATTTGCCTCTGCTTTGCCTAATCAGTCTGTACTTTTTTCTGTCGTTTTTGTCATTTTTTTTTCTGCTTCTTGCACAGAACATCTTTCAATGTCTTCTATAATTGTTTCCTCTTTTCCATCTTTATGGCCCATTTCAGGTGGTGTCTTTTATACACAAACCTTGTGGTGCCTACAGTACATACTGCACAGTAGGTGTCACATTTTCAAATGTAATTACTTCCCAGATGATAAGTAAAACTCTCTGAGGAAAGATTTAACGAACATTACAGATGCTCAGTTGATAAATGACATTATACTTGGGCTGACAGCAATCGAATGATATTACTATGCTGGGTTCTTATTTTAAGAGAAAGATCAGAATTAATTTTCAATGTGGGAATTATTAGCAGGCTGTGCATGCTGAGATTAATCTCAGAACTTTTTATTTTACATAAGACCATACAATTATCCTAATTTTGTCTATTTGCGAACATCTTTAGGATTCAGGTTTTTTTTTTTTATTCTTCCAGTTACCTCTCATCATTCTTCCAAAGTTTCTGTTCCATACTTTAAAATACATTAATTCCAAGGTTCTTAGATAGTATTTACTTTGAGGACAAGTAACCCAAGTGACAGTGATAACTATGATGAGCTCCTATAACTAGTGGGTTATTTATGACAAACCAACAAAGCAAAACAATATTTCTAATTAATTGACAGTCATGTGTACATCAAAACAGCACTAATTTCTTGAGTTATTAATGAAGTTGTACTAAATGGTCATTGATAACCGGAATTAAAGACTGTGAATTATAATTTCATTGTTTTAAATTTTATTTCTATGCATATGAGTATGTATATGATACCAAACATACATCTGTAATGAAAACTATTTGGAATCATGTATTTGTGAATTAATATTTTGTTTTCTGGGTGGGCATGATGAAACAAATATGTGATGCTATTACTTGAGAAGTATAGTTCAAGATCAGGCTGATCTACATAGCAAGACTCAGTCTCAAGAAACTAAAACAGGGACAAGGGGCAAATAACAGCAAGGTTGTTTGATTAAATCTTAATAATTCATTTTATCTTATATTTACCTAAAATTATATGTGTGTGTGTGTGTGTGTATGTGTGTGTGTAAAGGGAGTTAAGCTACTTGAGATGACAGTGTTCCCTACAAAATATAAACTAACAAATATCCCAGCACCAGTTATAATAAGCCCTCCTATTTGAATGGTTCATTAGCAGAGTCAAAGGGATTCCCAAAACATTATAGATTATCAATTCAGCACTTAGTTACCTCTCAGAAGTTGAGGGTAGGCCCTTAGTGAAGAAGAGACTATATACTTAGGACAAAGGAATTGAATGAGACGGGACTGACATGAAAACCTCTTGGCTGCAGTCTAGCTTTCATGGTTTTAGAAAATGTTATTCAAGCTGCCAGTGGAGGAAAATAACTAAATAGTTTTATCCAGGTGAAATACCCATGAGCCACATCGATGTCCAGAGTGACAAGATATAAACAAAGGCACAAAAAGTGGTGTTCACATGTAGGTAGCCAAAAACAGCTGCCTAAGTGGACTTAAGGCCCACATAACAGGATGAGAATCATGCCTGGTCCTGGAAACCTAGCCACCTTCCTTGGCAAGGTAAAGTCCTGGAACTTAGAAAAGAATATACTACCATCAGTTTGTTAAACCAGCATAATTCCATAGTACATTTCAATTCCTGGACTTATACTCACAGATAGGTGTAGCTACTACCCTTTATCAAAGAAACCACTCATACAGAAATTGGAGATCAGGCAATAAAAACACATCTGGACATAATGCAAAGATCAACAGATTGTGGGGATTCGAGCTCCAAAATAAAAATATACAACTATACCACAGCTCTTGCATCTATGGCTCAGGGAATATCACAGAAGAGGAGATAGAAATTTGTGAGAGCCAGAATAGCTGGTAGCCTGCTGTGAAATAATTTTTTGTAGTAATGGCTGAAAAAAACAACTTGAACATTGACAAGAACACAAATATGTTAATATAGAAGTGGTGAAATTTTATGGGTGCCCACTTTTAGACAAAGAACTATATAGGCAGCTGATGACTCCTGGGAGAAAAAGATTCAGCTTTTCCCAGAGATGAGCTCTCATATTGTTTGTCTAATGAAGAACTGTGCTCTCTGAAACCATAAACATTCAATCCAAGGAACTTCAGGAAGTTATTGTATCTATATGTATATTCGTGTGAGTGTATGGAGTTGAGTGGAGTACATGCATACATGTACTCACATACACATAACAATAATAATCAAAGAAAAAGAGGCTAACAACTGAGAGTGATGTGGACATGGATGGAAGGGACTGGAGAAAAAGTAGTAGATGAGGCTGGTTAGAGCAAAGGATAGAAAATTATGTAATTCTACTGTAATTTAAAACGTATTTCAGCAGCAGCAGTTGCAGCCACAGCAGTAGCAGCAGGAGGAACAAAGGAAGAAGAAGAAAGGGAGGAGGAGGAAGTGGAGGAGAAGAAGAAGAGGAAGAGGAGGAGGAGGAAGAAGAAAGAAAGAAAGAAAGAAAGAAAGAAAGAAAGAAAGAAAGAAAGAATCCCAAACAAAAATAAGGAAAGTAGTTATTTCTGTATCTCATGTGATGCAAAAACTTACTGTCTTGATTTTATGGTGGGTTTCTTTCATAAAGCAATCAGGAGGATTATATCATAGCAAAGAGATTCTTACATGGTTTATTAATATGAATATGTTCATAATAGATGGATGCGTTTTCATTAATACAGCATCCTGTATGTGGCAGGATGTAAGGTCTATGTCATTTATATTCAGAGGCACTGACCAAAACGCTTAGGTTTAACAACATATACATTTCTTGCCTATTCCTTATAGTATAGCTGAATCACAACACCGGAGGATATTATTTACTTTGGTAAAAGTCAGACTCTATTATGAGAACTGATGAGGCTGTAAGGTGGGTCAATGCTCCAGAGAGCTGACCCATGCTGCTCTTCAGAAACCTGACCCGTCTGTCTTTCTGGTAGGTTAGAATCCATGCTGAAGCTCTCCACCCATTTCAGCAGTGTTTGGGAAACTACTGTAGTTCTTTTTTGGAAGAGATATGGCAATTGAAAACCCCTATACTGATCCAACACCTAATTGAAGCCTCTTTTTCTTTGATTATTATTGTTATATGTATGCGAGTACATGTGTGCATGTCCTTCCAACCTACTTCCTGACTCTTAGTGATCACCAGCAGCATTTTTCTCAAAGACCAATGCTTGTATTCCACTCATTTTGCGAGGGGCTTAAGTGCTTTCCAGCAATCACTCCCATATTATCCATCCACTCATGATTAGAACTTTTACTTAATCCTTCCCCCTTTTGGTGAGCCTCAGACTCCTGCTATTTGCTGTCTCAGCCTTGGTGGGTGACATTCTTGCTATCAGTGGCTTTCTTGCACTCTTTTTGCCTACCACAGGTACTGAAATTTCTAAAGAGTGTTCTGGGTTTCCAGTATTTCCCAATTTCCATATTATTTATGTAATACAGACCAAATCGTATAAAAAAAAAACAGACTGTATCTAATCAGTCACGTTTATCCTTTGTTTATGTTTTTCTTTTTCTATCTGCTTGAAGTAACAAAATAATCAAAGGTTTTAATACCTTTATTTCCTATGAATTTATTCTGAGACCTTTCTCTGCCTGCAGTGTGGCTTTAGGATGCTGGAGAGTTTAACCCTATCAGTTTTTCTGTCAATCATTTCAGATATTTTTTATTTTTAATTATGTGTGACTGTCTGTGTGTGGATAAATATTCAGATGAATGCAAATGCTGGTGGAATCTAGAGAGGGTATTGGATTCTTTTGTACTGGAGTTACAGGTGATATCAGATCTGCCCAATATGGATATTGGAGACAGATTCATGTTCTTTGCAAGATCAGCAAGTACTCTCATCCACTGAGCTATCTCCCTAGCCTCTTCTCATGGATGTCTCAGTGTTCAAGTTGCAGAAGGTAAAAAGCACCCAGTGAACTGTTACCCCTTTCCCCATTAAAAACATCATCTTTTTTTCCCATAGAATTAGTTGAAATTAATGAATAATAATAAGACAAAAAAAAAGAAACAAGAGACTTTCATAGAACAACGTAATCATGCCCTACAAACACATTAGGCATATAGGCATACCCATTTTATCAACTGAGGATCATTAGATAAACAGTTGGATAGGAGTAAACTAATAGGCTCTGGTTTCTTTCTCTTGTTTTTGTTTTTTGTTTTTTTGCATAGAATTGGATTATGGGTATACTCTAATTGTGTACAGTTCCTGGGTAAA
Source organism: Rhombomys opimus (assembly GCA_010120015.1). Taxonomy (NCBI): domain Eukaryota; kingdom Metazoa; phylum Chordata; class Mammalia; order Rodentia; family Muridae; genus Rhombomys; species Rhombomys opimus. The sequence goes on from REGO01000417.1 coordinate 1,350,768, forward strand.
TTTGATAGCTTTGGATCTCTGTGAAGCGATGATATTTGGGATCTCTTTATTCTCTATCAAAAAGCTTATTGAATGGCCTTCACGTACATTATGTGGAGGACAATGGTCATTCTCCCCACAAAGAGCTAGACTTACCATGTGTTCTTCACCATAGTTCTGGGTTTTTTCTCATCAGCATATGGTACAAAAAAATGTCAGTGCTCCTTATCTCTAGCTTTTCATTGGATATTTTTTTAAGTGATAGCCAAAGGGTCTTCTGGTATGATATAGTCAAAGCCAAGCATATGCTTGCCAATGTTAAGCAGAAATAATTTGGAGAGGTCAAGAAATTTCTGAAAACAATGTTGGTTTTCTCATATTACTTGTAGGTGTGATATATAACTAATGTTCTTGATTATGTGGAAAAATACATCTCAGCCTGCCCCAATTTTATCTCTCTACCAAAATAAGTAACTATTTTTTTTGTCAGTGAAGAATTAGAATTAATAGGATGCCTCTAGTTATGTCTTCTTTCCAATTCCATCTTACCCTCCATCTTTTCCTTTGTGTTTCCCTTCTCTCTCACCTTCTCTCCTTTTCCCTTTCCTTCCCTCCTTTTCCATTTTTTTCTTTACCCTCATCCTTCATTTTTTTTTCAGTTTTAAATGAGCCACATTAACGCTCAGATACTACCGGAAACATTTTATATTAAACTTGCCATGACAATACTTTCAACAGTGACTCAGATTTTTCTCTATTCTAATTGTCCTGTTAGGGTTTGCGTTTTGACATTGCTCTGATGAGAATTACGTTCACCAAAGGTACCTAAAACCATGGTTCAGTTTAACTTCTGCATCATGCAAATGAAGGTTAACATTCATGAAGCCCATGATTGTTAATCTCAGCTGTTGCTTTGATGAGCTCTGGAATAACCTGGGAGATTAGTGCTGTGGGCTTAACTGTGAAGGATTACCTTGACTGGGTTAACTGACTTGAGAACACTCATCTACTGTAGGCAATACCGTTCCCTGAGCAATATACTAGGGAGACAGTGAGCAGAGCAAGCATTGATTCCTCTGCTTCTTGGTTAAAGATGCAATGTGTCCAGCTATGGTAAAGTCATGCTGTTCTGACTGCTCCACCTCGATGAACTATAATTATAATCTCAAACTGTGAGTCAAAATTAACCCTTTCTCCATACTGCTACTCTTGTTTAAATATTTTGTTGCAAAAACAGGAAAAGAACAGAGTCTATGCTTATTAAATAATGTGTTCAAGGAGAAAAAATTCAAATGTTAGTATTTTTACTTATATAAGTAATACATGTTACACTTAGAAAGAAAAAGCAGAAGTAGGCGTGAACTCAGTGGCTGGCTCTTTGATCACCTCCCCATGAGGGGTGGAGCAGCTTTACCAGGCCACAGAGGAAGACAATGCAGCCAGTCCTGATGAGATCTGATAGGCTAGGGTCAGAGGAAAGGGGAGGAGGACTTCCCCTATCAATAGACATGGAGAAAGGGCATGGGAGGAGATGAGGGAAGGAAGGTGGGATGGGGAGAGAATGAGAGAGAGGGCTACAGTTGGGATACAACCTGAATAAACTGTAATTAATATAAAGAAATAAAAATTAAAAAATGTTTTTCCTATTTCCAGAACATTTCTGAGTTTTTTAACATTTCATTTCTGTAGCTAGTTCTGTCTAATTCAATTTAAGATTATGATGAATTAATCATATCACATCTTTTAGCCCAATAATTTGTAGAAACACTTTTCTGATTTTAAATATTTTATGGACTTCCTGGTAATTGTTTTAGTGTTTTGTCAATTGTAATTTTAGAATAATTTAGTTCGATGTTACTTATTAACTTGCAAAGATGGCTATATTGTTACTAATATATTTAATGCTGTAATAGTGAAAATTTTATTTTATTGAAGTCTTGTTTTTACAAGATATTTTCCCAATTAAAAAAAAATCACCCACAGAAAATATAAACAATGTGATGCATTTATTTGTTGGCTTTCCCAAGCCAAGTTTCATACCCACTTATAAATTTTCCAGTGAGACCTTCGACCACATCCTGATAGGTCACTCAGTGTCACTGGGAATTGTTGTTTATGAAATCCTGTGCTCAGTTGTAATGTCATGCCACATAGACTTATGTTAGCATGGATTACATGGAATAATCACCAAATTTTGAGTTGGTTTATGTAAACATTGTTAGTCTAATAAGTATAGCAAGGTTTTTACTTTGATTTTTATTAAATTCTTTATTCATTTTTTTTATTAGAATTTAAGACTGTGCTTTCTGAACAAAAAGCTGTCGTGACCATGGAGCGATAATGCAAAAAAGTTAGTCTGCTTGAGGATGGACATTTATTATGCAAAGGTTTACATATTTACTTTTATCTTGAATCCACACCTCAGAGGTCAGCTAATGCAACAGGCTGATTACCATCTACCCCCATTTATGCAAGATGGAAGTTTGGCTTATTTATAGTTTTTCCTATGATGTTTCTCAAATACAAACAAAGCTCTGCCAAACTAGTACTTTTAGGCTTTTTCCAATAAACTTCAGCATCAAATAGTAGCAGTTGTAAAAAGTTAACCTAAGAAAATATGTGTTATCCTGGAGTTACTCCCTCCAAGTTCAGAGACTGACATCTCAGAGTCCAATGTCAACCATCAACCTTTGCCTTCTGCAGCTGAGAACTGCCCAGTGAGGTCTCCAGTTGTCCACATTCCCCTTTCAGTCCCCAAAGACAGAGCAGATAAATAGCTGTCTGTTGACTAAAGATGAAAAAAAAAAAAAAAACTCCTCCCAAAACAGCTTTTAATATTCAGGAGTATTTGTCTGGTATGTGATTTGTCTTAAAAAAATTTCTGAAGTAGCATTTGAAAAAAAAAAAAAAAAAAAAAAAAAAAAAAAAAGAGAGAGGAGAGAACCAGTTTCTGCTAAAAGAAAATATAATTAGTAAAGTTTACACTTCTGATGCCTGTTAAGACTCTTCTCCTGGTAGCTTTGGGTCCTTTGAAATTGTTTAAATATAATTTTTGTCTTTCAGATAAACCAATGTAATACAGCTATGGTTTTGACTCTCAATCCTAATTCTCACGGAAAATTTGCCACCTCTTCCTCTTCTACCCGGGAATCTTTCTCCTCTGCAAATATCTAAGCAGGTCTACCCTTTCCTAGTTGTCTTATTATTACCCAGATTATTTTCTGTTTACAAAGACAGGTATCTGTGTGGAAAGAGTTCCGATGCAAGGCAATATCTTTGGAGTCATATGAAGAACACAGCCCAGAGAGGTTTCTTCTTCTTTGCTACCTCCTGCTTTCATTATTTGTTCAGCACAGAAAGAACATTAGTGTCTCTTCCCCTGTTTTTCATCAGACATATCCCCAAGTTCTCATTTTTTTGTCCTCTACACACTAAGATAGCTTGTGAAAGCTTCATTTGCTGCTAGAAGGTTTTCCTAATCCCAAACAGATTTGGTGTGTTTTGTCCCTTCAATTTCCTGCTCCAACTACAGTGTAAATTCAAGCTTGGTACTCGTTTTGTGTGCCACTCTCCTTGTTGGTGGGATGGTATGCTTAATCTTTTGTTTCACCAGTTGTTCTCACTAGAACAGCATCAGTCCCCTGCCATCTTTTCACTTCTATTTTTTTTCTTGAATACCTGAGCCTTTCCTCTGTTTTGTGAAGAGTATAATCTTGGATCACACATTTCAAAGAGCAGTCTTTCTCATCACATGGGCAGCCATATTGACTAACCATGTGAGATAGAGTCACTAGCTGTCTGTGAGACCCTCCGCTCCACATTCCTCTGCTGCCTACACACAACACATTTTTCTTCTACTAAGAAATATTTTATGATTCATTGTATGTAACACTGTGTGCTTAGTCACTATATTATAAATAATAACCTTTATTTAGCACACTGAATTTCCTTAAAGGAGTAGAATACTTGTAGGTACTTGGAATTTTGTTACAACTGCTTGAGACATTTAGAGACTCTAGTTTGAACTGCATGAAAAATATATTTCTTAAGCAGGGACAGCCAAATTGATCTTTATAATGTTTTTTTTTTCCTGTAAGGGTAGGTATGTCTTATACAGCAATCCAGTAGCTATACTTTTTCTCAGACATTTATGTTAGTTTCCTTAAATGAGGAACAGTGCTTGACAACACGGAAAAATAAAAGAAAGTAAACTGTACCAATGTCTCTCTCTTTCTCTTTCTCTCTCTCCTTACCTCCATCTCTCCCCTCTGCTTCCCTCACCTTCCTCTTTCTCATTCTCTATCTCTTTCTCTGGTTGTGTACACAAGTAATCCATAATAATAAATATATATCAAAGTACAAATGCTGTAGCTTCTCTTCAATAAGGAGGCTCTTAATCAATGTGTTAAGTGATAATGTGTTATGTGTGTAAAGTACTAACTGTTTGGGTCCATAATTACACATTACTTGGTATGGTAACAAAAGTAGATAGTGTGATCCTCAGAGGTATGTCTAACAATCTTTGTGACTGTTCCAGGAATGGCCATTTCTCTCTGTACTTTTCAGGCATTGTCCACTATGCCCACTCTTTGTTTGATAGGGCAAATGGTTGTCTGGCCATTCTTGCACATTCAGTGATTTATGGAAAGACATCTTAAAAACTCAGCAGTTACATTATATAAAAACACCACAACAAACATGATGGTAATCTAGACTCATTCTCTCTTACTGATGAAGAATTCCGGAAAGGTGAAATGATTTACCTCCAATATAAAAGTTAATACCATTCTGTTTTATTTTGATATCCACATTGAGAAGCAGAAAAAAAGAAAACACTTCTTTCTTTTTGAGACATGTTGCTTGAGGTGTTCATGGCAGATGTCCAGATGTTGTCAAGACAGTGAGGAAATGTTCTGTTCCAGAGATGATTTCAGACATATTGAATTCAGATAAGCATGAAAGAGCACACCTAGGAAGAGCAACTCAGTCATAAATATGACTAAAATGAGATTATTCTGCAAATCATGTGAGTTGCACTCTGACCATCACCATTATATCACCTCCTACAAGGTAGGTCCACTTATGTCTGTCCCACTACTGTGATCTGGGGGAGGTCTGTACCTCCCAAATGTTGATTTTGAAACCTAATCACCAATATGGTGGTATTAGAAGTAGAGGAGTCTGAAGAAAATTAAGTTATAAAACTTATTTTTTTGCCTTAATTTATTCCCATCAGAAAACATACCCCCAGAAAGGCTGATTGTCCCTTTTATTATGTTAGGACTTAGATAGAAGCATCTATCAAAGAGAACGTGGTCACACCTTGGCTTTGGATTTCCTAACCATTGGAACCAAGAGAAAAGCATTTTGCTATAGTAGCCTGAAAGACTAAGACCAGTTACCACAGTGAAGCACATTCCACAATGAAGCTTGTGTCACTTAATCACCTACTATTTTCAAGGTATTCACTACAAGACCCTATACATTAGGGAAAAAATGATGATGAAAATGGGTAAAGTCTCTGGTTTCCAGGAATCACTATTAGTATAGAAGAAAAATTGAATATTTCCAAGCTATAAAATAGGTTACAAAGCAAATTCAGAATGTGTTAAATATTCTGAAAAGTACCAAATGAAATGAGATGATGAAGAGGACTTGTATTTGGGCCAGTGCTAAGTAGCCAGGGAAGACTTCAGTTAAGGGTGACATTGGTAGTGACTATAATCCTGTGTCTATGTTGGTCACTTTGAGATGGTAGGAAGTACTGGAATCCAGGGAAGAAGAAACAATTCAGTTCCATGGAGAGTTAGTGAAAGGGGATTGGAGAAGCAGGTGATGAATGACAGGTGCTGAGAGACAATTCTGGGATTTTAGTCTGCAAATCTTGAGTTTAGCAGTGACGAAATGAAGACAAGGAAGCCTCTGAGTAAGAATGCCAGGGCAGAGTAGCTAACAATATTTGCACTTATGCTAGTGCTAGCTATAGAACGTAGAGATCTCAACTGGGCAACTTCAGACCCTTGCTTTGGTTTTGGTCTTAAATGTCCCCCAAAGGCAATATGCTGATGATTTTGTCATCAGTGTGTGTTACTATTACCAAGTGCTAAAACTGTTAGCAGATGGCATCTAGAAGAAGGAAGGTAGGTCACTGAGGACAAGACACTGGGACACCAACCCCTTTTCCTTTGGCTCCTTGCTTGCTAATATCCAGAATACATAAAGAACTCAAGAACTAAACACCAACAAACCAAACAATCCATAGAAAAAAATCTCTCACAGTTGGATGACATGTGCTATAGACCACTGCTAATCAAATTAAAAGTGGACTTTAGAATTCCCCGCAGTATTACTATAGAAGTCAAATGTTGTATTGAGAAGATCAATTTCTTTCTATAAATAATAAAAAAAAAAGAAATGACCTTGGGTTGGAGACATGGCTCAGAGGATAAGAGCACTGACGGCTCTTCCAGGTTCAATTAACAACATCCACAAGGCAGTTCACAACTATCTGTAACTCCGTGATCTGACACCTTCAAACAGATGTACATGCAGTTAACAGACCAAAGGATTAAAAATCAGTGGCTATTATGTTAAAGTTTAAGGTACAAGCCTGAAATAAGGCCAGCCAGGTGGAGACATGTCTAGCCACTTGAGGGGAAAGAACTAGCCTTAATGCATCCTTTTCCTGCCCAATAGAGATACAGTTGCTAGGAAACCAAACCAACCCCCTCAGAAAGGAAGCCAGACCATGGTTTGGAGGCCTTGCTATAGCCTTTTGTGTTTTGACCAGGCAGGAATCCCCTTGCTTTGGGCATGCTGGGAGGGACACTTTGGCAGTGAGGGTATAAGAGCCCAAACTGTAGCTTGTAATAAAAAGATTCTCATGTGTTTTGCAACAGAAAAAAAAGAAAAAAAAAAGAAAAATGGGGTACAGAGCTAACAGAGAATTCTCAACAGAAGAATATTGAATGGTGGAGAAACACGTAAGGAAATGCTCAACGTCCTTAGTCATCAGGGAAATACAAGTCAAAACTACTCTGAGATTCCATCTTATACCCATTAGAATGGCTAAGATCAGAAATTCAAGTGACAACATATGCTGGAGAGGATGTGGAGAAAGGGGAAGCCGCCTCCATTGCTGGCAGGGTGCAAACTTGTTACAACCATTTTGGAAATCAATCTGGTGCTTTCTCAGAAAATTGGGAATAGTGCTACCTCAAGACCCAACTATGCCACTCATGGACATATACCGAAAGATGCACAATCATACAAAAAGGACATTTCCTCAACTATGTTTATAGCAGCTTTATTTATAATAGCTAGAATCTGAAAAAAAAAACCCTAGAATTTCCTAATTGAAGAATGGATACAGAAATTGTGGTACATTTACACAATGGAATACTACTCAGCTAGAAAACAAGGAAATCATGAAATTTGCAGGCAAATGGTTGAAAGTAGAAAAGATCATCCTAAGTGAGGTAACCCAGAACCAGAAAGACACTCATGTTATATACTCACTTTAAGAGGCTATTAGCCATATAATGTAAACATACTAAAATATAAGACCTAAAGAAGCTAAACAACAAGGAGAACCTTAGGGAGGATGCTTAATTCTTATTCAGAAGACACTGGTAGCAACAGAAGAGAGGGAATAGGAAAGGAGCTTACCATAGATGTCCTCTGAAAGACTCCACCCAGCATGGCTTTGAAGCAGATGCAGAAACTCAAAGTCAAACTTTGAGCACAGGGAGTCTTCTGAAAGAAGGGGCCAGGGATATACAACCCAGAGGGGACAGGAGCTCCACAAGGAGACCAACAAATCTGGGCCCAGGGGTGCCTGCAGACACTGATGCATCAACCAAGGACCATACATGGAGAAAACCTACACCCCCTGCTCAGAGGTAGCCCATTGGCAGCTCAGTTTCTACTTGGGTTCCCTAGTAAGGGGCACAGAGGCTGTCTCTGACATGAATTTGGGTCCCTGCTCTTTGATCACTTCCCCCTGGCAGGGCGACCTTGCCAGTCCACAGATGATGAGACTTGATAGACTAGAGTCAGACAGTAGGGGAGGACTCCCCATTTTAGTAGCCAAGGGGAGGAGGAGAGTGGAAGAAGAGAGAGGAAGGTAGGACCAGGTAGTGATGAAGGAGGGGCTACAATCAGGATATAAAGTGAATAAATTAAAAAAAAAACTAAAACTCAAACAAACAATGGACAACACAGATCTGGGGGAACATAGGTTATTCACTAGGAGACAGGACCAGAGAGCTTGAGATTTTTTTCTTTAAGGGAAAGGTACTCAGTATGTTTTTAGTGTGGTTTGTTCTACAGACATCTAAGATATTAGTAGGTAGTGAATTTAATGATTACTTAGACTCTGTTATTGGCTACAAAACGTCCTTCCAAAATAAATGTGCTGAAATTCTAATATCCTTGTACAAGAGTATCTGGTGATAGCCAGGGATGCAGTCTTTTGTAGGTAATTGGTTAGAATAGACCCTAATCTAATAGTTGCTGTCCTCATCTAAATGGGGGCTAGGACACAGACGCATGTGCTCACAGAGAAAAGTCTGTCTGAGGAAGGAGTGAGAAGGTAGCCACCTACAAACTAGAGAGCAGGGACTCAGGAGGAAGTGAGCCTGCTGACATGAGAATCTGGGGCTACCAGTCTCTACAACTGGCAATAAATTTTCTTGTAGAAATTGCCCATGTTTGGCATTTGCTATAAAGGCTGGGAACACTATGGCATGCTGTCTGTCTTCAATTTTCTATAGCAACTGAAACCAACCATTCACTCTTAAATGTCACGTTCTATTAGTGCAGTTATAATTTGAGCCAGAGTCTTAAAATGGCAAAGGTGAGGGACAGATTTCTTATAGTGAAAAGTCTACATTAGGTTTGAGTACTAATTGGTTAACCCTGGTGTCAGGAGCCCAAGTGGGTGTTACCATTTCCTTCTGCTACTGTTGGGACTTTCTTTTATTTACATAGTTCTAAAGATAAACTGAAAACTGGACATATTAATGCTCCAACATATTTTAGCCAGATCTTACTCACTTAGCCATGCCTGCCTTGAGGAAAAAAAATCCAACTGATGAGACCACTTGAAAACAAAGATTCTAGTACTGGAGAGAAGAGAATTATTTGCCAGAACTTTATACCTAGTGCATAGTGAATATATGAACCTAATATGTTGCCTAGGTTTTTATCTTCTTATTATCATTTGTGTACTTCTAAAAATCTATAAGGTTTCTATTTTCTAAGCTTATTTGTCCTACTATATTTTTATGTTCATTTTCTTACTTAACCAATGATGGTGTCTTAGAAAACACAGTAAGGTGGTTTCACCATTTTTCTGTTTTTTCACTTGTAAATTTAAAATACATGATTAGGTAATTCCCTTTTCTCCTTCATGGTAAAATCTCTGTGCATGCAATATATGTATTTTTTCTGCATAAATAACTGAAATGAGGTATAGATATGTAGCTGCTATGTATAGTATATAAGCTTTGTGTTGATCATTTAATCATGCAATCCCTAACACTACTCTCCTTTTAAAAGAAGAAAAAAAAAATCAAAAGTTAAAATTATGCTATATTTTCAAATTCGGTCGCACATATTAAACCACAAGGTGGCAGCAGGAGAGAAAATTCTCTATATTCTCTCTCTCTTTTTTTTTAAGAGGCTTGTTTAGACAAATGACTCAAGTAGGTGATATTTTTCATCCTTTAATTTTATACATACCTTTTTTCTATCCTTATAAAGAAAGAATGCCGGTTTGACAGTTGTGTTGATTTGTGTGCACTCAAATTTTAAAACAAAGAGAAAGGAAACCTCCTACCTTTGGGTATTTTTTAATATCAAATGTAGAATATCTCAATACTACAGAAAAGGTATAAGCTTATGCTTATAAAGCCATAGAAAGCCTTCACTTCAAACTTTCAAATATCCTCTCTTCTAATACTGGTGGCAGCATAAAACGTATATCTTTGTTCTTTCCAAATATTATAATTTTAAAATAAGTGGTGCAGTCACTTCTTATTTTTCCTGAGTTGGAATGATTTTCATAACATAAACACTGTATTTATTAAGGACTGATACCATTCGTGTTTCATAGATCATAGTAACAAAATGGTTTTTTTTTCCTCCAGAGAATTAAAACTGTGTTCTAGTTGAGATCAAGAGGCAATTAAATATTTTTTCTTTCGTTGTGAGGATGTAAGAACAGTCTCAGGAAGTGGATGACCAAATACTGACAACTGTGAGACATCTATCAACTGCAATTATTTGTGTGTGTGTGTGTTAAAGTTTGCATCATATAAATAAAGATTAAGAACTAAAGTGTGCTGTTTTTAGCAATCACAGGCAGTCAGAATATGAGAACACTGACTTACTGATCTTTAAAATTGTTCTTGAATGATAATGTGGGCTCGCTCAGCACCACAGCCTCTCTTGTCCCCTATCAGGCATTCGTTATCATTCGGTAGGAATTGCCTTTGTGACTACCCAATAATTCTCCATGTGGGCAAACACCCTTACTTACTACTCTGCTATGCCCTGGCCTTGGGTGCTAAACTCTGGACCACAGGTGATGCCTTTCTTCAGGCAAAGATAATCACTTAGAAAGTGAAGTCTGGTCAGGCAGTTTTTCTTCTTTTCCTGAAGAATATGCTCTGTGATTAAGGCATCTGCCACATTAGTGGTTGCTCTCTTGGGCTGTCAAAAGCAAGACTATAGTTGTCAGAAGCTCATAATGCTCCCATGCATTCTACATGCCTGTGAGTGAAAACTTATACAATTCCCATTGTAGATACCTTTCAGGAAGAGCTAATTTTAGTAGATCCTAGACAAATTCATTTCTTCAATCTAGCTTTCCTAAGGCATATCTGTTGGAGTGAAAAACTGATACCTAACCAGACTTAGGAAGCTCCTGAATCAAAACTCTCATGTGAGTGCCAAACATTCATTTGTCGTTTTGGTTTTGGGTTTTTTTTTATGTGCTGTGGCTTATTTTTTATTTTTATTTATTTATTTATTTGATCACTTTACAGCCTGATCCCCGCGCCTCCTACCTCCTCCCCTCCCAGTCCCACCCTCATAGCCCTCTTCCATTCCTCCTCTTCTTCTCAGATAAGGGAAGTCCCCCACCCACTTCTCAGAGAAGAAACACACTCCCCCATAGGAACCAACCCACCCTGGTCCTTCAAGTCATAGCAGGAGTAAATGTGCCCTCTCCCACTAAGGATATCTCAACTATACAAAGACTCAACAAAGAAAGAATTTCAGATGAATTTCCCTTATGAATATTGGTGCAAAATACTTAATAAAATACTCACATACTTAATAAAATATCCACCATGGTCAAGTAGGCTTCATACCAAGAATGCAGGGATGGTTCAACATACAAAAATTATCCACCGTATAAACAAACTGAAAGAGAAAAGCCACTTGGCTATTTTTTTTTGTGGCTTGTATTCTTTAGTTTCCCTAATGATCATCATTTATTTGGTTCCCAAATAATCTGAAGGCATTCTTTTTCCATTCTGTCTGACACCTCCATCCAGTAGACTACTTTCTATTTCATATCAACTCTAGTAGAAAGTGTACTTTCTATAGTGCTTTAGATACCCATTATTCTCAAACAAACCCCCTAAAGCAGCAATGTCCTTATCTCAGTTTATCAGACCTGAAACTGCATCCCTCACATTGTTCTAGCTGAATCCCTGTCATAAGTGTTATTTACTTGAGACTAGAGTGGAATGAAGAATGTTAACTATGGCTGTGTTGGCAAGGTTGGTGTCAGGGCTTGTCTGAAGATCACTGGTTGTTTTGCACTCTTTGCCTCAGCCTCACTCTTGCTTGCAAGACAGAAGCTGAACAGAAAAGCTTACATATAGCTAGTTGGCAGAGGGCTTCATGATTTCTTGCATTCTACTTGCATGTAAAAAGCATGAAGAAATGAGTTACTTAAGTAGATCCCAGACTATCCTGGTAGATAGTCTGGATCCCCATTTGTTCTTGATAACCTTTCTTCTTTATCTCCTCTGTATCACAGCTGGATGCGCTTGTCTTTAAGCCCATCTGTTCCTCTCAACTGCCTGCCTATGTGTCTTGGGGGACTCTCAGACTTCTTTGGGTTTGGTGTTCATTATAAAGATAGAGGAATCAGGAGAAAGAACACACATCTGTCAGATAGAATTCACAATAAATCTTTTTTTTTTTTTTGTAACAGAAACTATCTTGCCAAATAGTTTCTCTTAAGGATCACTGTGACTGTAACTGCAAGGTCTTTATAAGTTCATGTTCATTGCCTATTTTTCTCAAATGCCTGTGAACTTTTTATTATTGGATGGGGGTGGGATTCTAGATCAACATCATTGAGATGCCAGATCAACTCTATCAGGTATAAGAAACGGAGAAACTACCACTGCCTGTGGAGGTGATGTGGTTCTACTGGGTAACCTAAGTTGGAGTAAGGGAGGCCTGTGTTTGTCAATTCAGTTATTACATTTTGTTCGCTCTCAGAAGGACCATAGTCTGGATGAGACAGTTATTCTGCGCTGGGGTTATGATGGTAAGTGACTGACAGGTAAGAACAGGCTTGCAAATGTGGCAGATACACAAGGCCCTCAAGCTCAGAAACTTGTTCTTACTGCCATTACTTTCTATATTTTAATTATCTGAATAGAAAGGCCTCACATTTTAATTGCTATTGGAATATATAAATTTTATGTATTCACTATGAGCTATCCAGGGGCAGTACTGAGAGTAGCAATGGTTGTAGGACTTTTTTTTATTAAAAGATTTGATTATACAACTCTGTCAGTGTGGAACTACTGAGTACCATTTGATTTAAAAAGTAGGCAAATTAAATTAATCAAATAGGACAATGAAATTAATTAGAAAGAAAATTCAATTCTATTATAATAAATCAATTTCTGTTTTAATTGCCTGACTTCTTGACACAAAAGATTAGATATTTAGGTAATAATAATAAACCCGTTTGAAATACTGTGTTGAACATAGAACTTCAGCAAACAGAAACCAGAAGAAGAAAAAGTTCTGTACATCCTAGAGTCTCTACTGGGCAGTCTGTAGACTTGAGCTATTCAGTAATTTAGCTGGAGGTCAGCACTTGAGAAACTATTATGTGGCAGGCTTTTAGTGTTCCTGATAGTCAACTTGCTGAGAACTACTTTCCGTCCCCAAGTAAGAGAAGAATTCATTGCACACAACAAAAGAAATCTTTATTCTTATAAGCTAAGGACACTTTTTCTTGATTCTCAGCTTTGAGTTGAGTTTGACGTTTGATATTTCTATTTTCTTCAAAATGCTTTGCTGAAAAGTGCTACAGATTTAAGATATTAGCTATGTTGTTCAGCAGGAAGAAACAGGACAAAATATTCTCCTAAATCTTTTCTCAGCAAATACAAATTCTGCAACTAGATATGTAGAAATTCTACCAAAATATACCAAAGTAGAAACTTTGAACTATCTGAATTTTTATAAAATTTCCTCTTTATCATGTGTCAAAATCATCATAAAGATGTTTATAATATCAAAAATATCCCCCTTCACTTACACTAAATCCTTTACTTGACATCTGTTTCACATATATGTAATTGAAGATTGAGACAAAAAGTTTGTTTTTAATTGTATGTGGTACCATGAGTATGTAGTAAATGCTTGTGTGTGTAGGTACATGAGTGTATGCTGGTAAATTTGCACATGTATGTACCTGTATCTGGAGGCCCAGGGTTGATGCTGGGTGTCTTCCTTGTTCACTCTTCACCTTATATATGGAAGTACAGAAACTAGTTTGAAAGGATTAAAAGGTGTAACTTTGTTGGAAAAGCTGGGATGGGTCTTATGGCATCAAAAGCCTATACTGTTCTGAAATAGCTCTCTGTCTCTCCTTTATGTCTGTGGATCAAAGTTTAAGTTCTTAGCTACTGATCTAGAACCACACCTGCTTGCCTGCTGCCATGATCCCTGCTATGATGGACACAGACTCTAACTCTGAAACTATGTCTCAGATAAACTCTTCTCTATGTTGCTTTGGTTGCGGTAGCTTATAACAGTAACAGGAAGTAACTAAGACAGTAATTTAGCCCATTTTAGTTGTTGCAGATGGATGATGATGGAGATTTACAATTAAAATAATCAAATGCACTTTGAAATTATAAACCATCTTCACCAAATGAAACTTAGGAACTTGGATGTACAGCTATGCAAACATACATATTTTAGTGTAGCCTTGGTTTTTAGAAATTGAAGTCTTTTAAAACTCGGGCTCTAGAGAATGGAGGATTCTTTGTTCAATTGACACATTTGTTTGGCAATAGGGCCATAAATTTGTAAGTACATTCTCATATTTTCCCTACATATTCAGTTTAATTTCTGCCACAGTAAACTGTATCTCATGTCTGTATCAGTTCTTTTACTCACAAGTCATTATGCTGAAAATTCCACTTGTATATAGTTTATTGTATAGAAGAAATTAAATAACAAACATTAACATATGATAAGCATTGTATTAGAAGAGTTGTTGTGGCTATAAACATGGTTTTGTTTTGGTCCTAGATGTGGGATATGGGACTGATTCAGATGGTCCACAGCAGCAGACTGTTTGCCTATTGACTCTGAAGAGAGAATAAATGCCAGAGCCCAGAAAGCAAAGAAAGAACAAAACTGCTCCTGTTTCTCCATTGCTGCTCCTAATTGCTATTGTGAAACAAGAAGTTGAAGATCTGAAAAGGGAATTGTACTGGCTCCAAGGAAAATGACGATGAACATGACCAGCAGGAAGCGGCAAAGAAAGAACTGGGTCCCTCTTCCACTAACCCTTTCTCTCTCCTACCTGGTGTTGAGATATTGGAAGGGGTTGGGGTGCAATAGGGAGAAAAAGATAAGAAATGTAAATAAAGAAGTCTTTTTTTAAAGAATGCCAACAGAGAGTAGATAAGTTTGGATATGAATTATTTATTCTGCTAGATGAACTTTTTGATAACAGTGAGACATTTGGTAAAGAGTAACTTCACTAATCATAAGATAAGCCAGAAAATACAAACTTTTTCTCTCACAGGGTTTCAGAGTTTCTTGGAACACACAGGGTATTTGGCAGTAGCAGGACAACCAAATAGAGATGATGTAGAGAGGGCTGTGGACCTGGCTCAATGGTGGGATACTTGTGAAAAATCTCCAACTCACAGGCTGGGAGTATGGGTCAGCATTACAGCGCGTGCCTAGGACTGTATCCTAGTGAGTCCAGGATGTTCTTAAACTTTTTCTGTAGCCCCCAGGCAGATATTGAACTTGCAGTTTTCCTGCCTCAGTCTCCCATGTAGCTGGGATTGCAGATGTATGTCCAGGTCTGTATGTAAAATGTACGAGTTGTATAGATTTATCATTTGGGTGTACAATACCCATAAAACTGTATACAATACCCAATAACTGTATCCAATACTAAATAGTCATCACTGAATACATGTAATTATATAATAAACATTATATAGACTAGGTAGATTTTTGTACTTAATCTGTATTTGAAGTGTACATGAGGGATGTAAGGCAAAAGGGAAGGGGGAAATGATGTGATTGTATTATAATCTCAAAAGTATTATTTAAACAATGGCCAATTATTATTTATTGGCCACTGGAGGAGCCATTGACTAATATGACCGAGGCCCTGGTTTTTATCCTTTGTACACTACAAGAACAAAAGAAAAATCAAGTCACATAAGACATATGGGGGTGGTGGTGAAAGCTTCACTAAATATGAGAGTTAATTCCAAGCCCTGTTAAAAGTAAAGTTACCTAAGATTAGTTATATTAATTCATTGTAATTGGTTATTGCATGCTTACATTGAAGTTCATCACTACATAAATTTAGAAATGTATCTTGTGAATTGTGCAAAATAATGGTTTTCTTTGTAACCTGTTCATGTGTATTTATAACACACTTTGATTACAATCTCTTCATCAGCTATTTGTTGAACACATGAATCGATCTTTCTAGCTTACATTTAAGAAAACACTTTGTTTGAGGCATTTTCAATGTTTTCAGAAGGCAAAAGAGAGAATTGTCTTTTCCATCTTAATACTATGGCTTAAAACCAGGGCCTCACGTGCTAGGCAAGTGCCTTACCAACAACCCTTTTACTTTCATTGTTTACTTTGAAAGTATGAATGTGAAACCTTGTCACTAATGTACCCAGGATGTACATTAAACTTTCTCTGTAGCCCTCAAGCAAATTTTGAACTTGCAATTCTCTTGCCTTTGTCTTCCAACTACCTGGGATTGCAGGTGTATGTCCAGCTCTTGTAAGAAGTAGAATTCTTGGGGGCCTCATCTTATTCCATTTCTCTGTAAACCTGAAAAAAAAAATCTCACCAAAAGTCCTTTTAACACCATGTGTAACTGATATTAAGCATCTTAAAAACAACAGCCATAGTTTCTTAGCCTATTTCATAGTCATGAATATTTGCATATTTCTATTGCAAATGGTGATACATCAACTATGAAGAAATCTTAGTATTTATCTCATTGCAGTGGGAAACAGTTTAATGAAATTTAGAAAACAATATATGTTACAGAGAGTATGTATGTCAGCATCAACATTAATTTCAAAAGGTATTTGGAGAGAAACACCTTTATTCATTTATGCTCCTGAAGGTGGCAGTGGAGACACTGTAACTTCCTCAGCCTTCGCAATGTACCTGAAAGGGTTAATCCACAAGTTCTGGCCATTTTCTTTGATTAAAAGGGACACTATACTATTCTCCAGGTGTGATTTGCTGAAAGTGGAATTTGTAAAAACTGTCCTGGTTTGTATTATCTGCCTCTCCATCTCCACAGCTCCCAAAGTTTTAATTAAACTCAGCGTATAGTGATCTCTTGCACTTAATAAAGGGGTTATTGAATTTCTGATTTCCTCACAAACATTTATAAACTCCTACTCCAGGCAGAAATGCAGAAATAGGAATGCCGCCTTGGGAGTTTTTACAAATGCAGCAAAGTCTAACAAGTCAGTTGAAAAAAGGTTAGTCAACAGAAGAAATGGCCTCTTTGAACCAAGCAATGAAGAGTTTCTTTTAAACAATAGTAGATGGCTAGCATAGTCATACTGAGAAAGGATCATAAGCCATGATCTTCCACAGAGATGCAGTAGAATAATACAGACACGCGTTGGCATCAGATGAGGTCAGTGTTCTGTGGGCTGTATATTTGCAAGCACTGTCATTTTGACTTTGGGATTATGAATTTAACACTCATTTTTTCCAAGTTGTAAAGCAAAATTTTTAAGTGACTAAACAAGTAGGCAGATATGCAGACCTTAACAAAAGGAGGATGCCTCCGATAGCTTTTAATGTACCTCCCCAAATCAGGGCAACACCTGCCAGCCTTTTCTGGAAAACTCTACTGGGAACACTACTCTTTATGTAATCAATGATATTTTCAAACTACTCAAAGCCTTAAAGATGATAGTACTTGAAATCCCATAAAAACTCAACATACAGGGGAATGTTTCTAAAAGTCATATCGCAACTCTTCTGCTTTTTAAAACTCAATATCATTAAACCACAAGGTTGTCTTTCCAGGAACAGGACAATGAGTCACTAGTGAGTAGACACTGTGCTTAGCATGGTTCTTGACACAAATAAGATAATCAGGAATTGCACATTGAATGTGATTCATCTTGAGAAGCAATAACTTCCATTTTACTCTGCTCATTCACATGAAGAGACTGAGGATGAGAGAAACTAAGAAGCTGGTTCAAAATCATCCAAATTCTTGGGGCTTCAGGTGTGAGTAACACCCAGCTTTGCACTCTCTAGTTAACAGGTCATGGGTTCTGAGCACTCAGTTTCATAAACAAGAAAATACAGATGTATATTTTTACTGGATACTCTGCTAGCTTTGGGGTAGTTTTCACAAGGAATGGAGGATGCAATAGCTTCTTAATGTTTTATTTTATTTAGCAAGAGAATTCACAAAGCCTATATCAGATTTTAAAAAAATAATAAAAAAAAGATGACTGCATTAGGTAGTCAGAACCCAGAAACAAATGGCTGCTTGAGTGGGTGTGAATGGTAACTAGAGACCATGGCTGAACTAACAAGTGAGTCATAGCTCCTCTCCTGACTGCTTCCTTGTGCAGTTCCCGAGACCGTATATCTGGATGGTGGCAAGTAACTGGGGGTAATCAACAGCCTTTTTTAAATTTTTTTTATTTCTATTAATTACACTTTATTCACTTTGTATCCCCCCCATAAGCCCCTCCCTCCTCCCCTCCCGATCCCACCCTCCCATCCCCTTCGTCACGCATGCCCCTCCCCAAGTCCACTGATAGGGGAGGTCCTCCTCTTCTTCCTTCTGATCTTAGTCTATCAGATCTCATCAGGAGTGGCTGCATTGTCATCTTCTGTGGCCTGGTAAGATGGCTCAGCCGTTAAAGGCTAGGCTCACAACCATAAATCAATAGCCTTTTAAGATTTTTTTTTTTCTGTTTCTGTAAGTGGCAGCTATTTTGGACAGAAGTGGACTCACTGGTTCTCATTAAATCCTAGAGCACTAAGGTTACTGAAAGGACTAGAGGGTTAGGTGGAGCAGTTACTAAGGACACAGAGAGCCCCTAGAAGGGAGGTTTCCCACTTTTGGTGTGTCATCAAAACCAGCGGGGAGAACTAGCACCTCCATAGACAGTAGCCCCTTCACTGTTTCTGCTTGTCTTGTCTGCAGGGGGCTTCATTCACTCAGTGAGCCACGAAATCTCCTTCCAAGTCTTGTGTCTCTGCCTGAACTTTACATTATGGCTCAATAGTTTTGAAACTGAAAAAGTCCATTTTTATGCCTGGAGGAAAAATATGACGACTGAAGATACATTTATAAAAAAGTTTTTTTTTCTATGAATATGTGTATATATAAAATGTATGATGATGAAAAAGTTAAGTGGTACCTGATATTATCATGTAATGATGACCAACTTCATCCATAATTACTGGACACTTTCTCTGTGTACACTCTCATGCTCTGCCACTTTCTTTGCATGTATTCTATTCGAGGATGATTTCCATTTAGGGTCAAAAGAATGTAAATTTTGTATAGTTTCCTTATTGCTTTGCTTACAGTTTTCTTGGAGAATCTGAGCGATTTTGGAATTTTTAACAAGTACATAGAACATATAATGATAATTTTACATTTCTTTTCAACCTGCAGCTAAGAAACTGTGTTCTTTGTGCTGAGTATATCTCAGTGGTAGAACACTCCCCTAGAGTGCATGAGGCTCTGGGTGTCTCTTGGTATTCCCAATACTGAAAGAAAAAAAATATTTCTCTGCTTTCTTCCAATGTAAATGTTGCATATGTCTGTTCAACAATCCAGTCTCTCTATTGGGTGGCTTTGAGGGAGTATCACCGAGAGAGTAAAAGCATTGCCTTTATAGCCTTTGTACTGGGGGCCAAATATTTCTTTTACAGAGAATAGTAGAAGTTTTTATCAGAGTAGTGAGACCTAACTGAGTAACCTAACAGTAACTGAGTTACTGTTGAGAATAGTGCCTGACGTTTAGAAAATATTAAAAAAAAATGCAGTTACCTTTTAAATGTGTCCAATAGACAGGGCCTCACATATCTCAGATTTCCCTGAGCTGTACTATGTAGCTGAGGATGACATTGACCTATTTTGAAAGTATATTTCATGTTTATCTGTGCCCTATTGTGTCCTTTTGGACCTAGAGTTACAGACAGTGCTGGGAGTTGAACATGGGTCCTCTCGAACAGCAGTCAGTGCCGTTAACCACTGAACAATCTCTCCGGCAATCTGACACTGAACTTTCAGTCCTAATGTGTCCACCTTCTAAGTGCTTGATCCCTAACATAGGCCACTGTGGGTGGCTTACCCAGCCTTGGGTCCAGAGCTTCCTTGTGATAGCCAACCACTCTTCCAAAAGAATTGCCTTTCTAGTCTCTTCTTGTAAGAATTGCATATTACTCAGTGGCAGGACAGAGCAGGAAAGACAAGGTAACTACTCATGAATCAGAATTAGTCAAATGCAGGTTACAAGGGGAATGAGCTCAGCGACACTTAAGCCATTGTTTTGAGGTAGAAGTAGGTGACAAAGGATTAGTAAGCAATTAGCATGTTTTCACTGAGCACAGCCATATCAATGGATGAGTCAATAGGCCAGTAGGGATCAATAAATATTTCTACTCAGATCATCAGGATGGTCACTATCTACTTGGCACTTCAGAACATCCTCCGAAAATCATCCTTGGTTGAACTCAAACCATTCTCCAACTTGAGTCCAGACTTTCAAGTCAGACCTAAATAATCATGACCAACCTCACCCTGAATTACTGGACACTTTATTTGTGGGCACTTGCATGCCCTGTCACTTTCTTTGCATGTGTTCTATTCTAGGATGACTTCCACTTAGGGTCAAGCGGATGTAAAGTCTGCATAGTTTCCTTATTGCTATGATTTGCTTACTTTTTAAAAAAAATAGGTGTACTCTTTTACATAACAAGTACATATAATGCTAAATTTCTTTTCAAACTGCCATTTAAGAAAATGTATTCCTTGTTCTGAGTATATCTCAGTGGTAAAGTACCTTTCTAGAGTGCATGAGGCTTTATTTCTAATACTGAAAAAAAATTCCTTTACTTTCTTCCAATATAAAAGTCACATATGTCTATTAAATAATCTGGCTCATATAGAAGAACAGGATACGAGCAGAATTGTGGACAAAGTCTAGGAAGCAATAGATGGCAAAGGACAAATGCACAAGAAGATTAAAATGTGACACAAAACAAAATCAAGCGTAACATGCTGCCAAGGCTTGAAAGAAACTTCCACCTAATACTGAGAGTGGGCTATGCACTTGAAAAGCACGTGTTTAAGAGGACAATAAATGTTTAGGCTGAGGGCAAGTGGGGTGTGAATGACAGTGAGGGACAAAAAGGACACTCCGGCCATTTCCAAGCTGAGAGGTACAAAGAGATAAAAGAAACAACTTCATTTCCACTTGAGCGAATTTCAGGGAACAATGTCTACAGGAGACAGCCAGAAATCTGTCAGTAGAAAGGTGAAAAGAATGTCTGCACAAGACACAAAAAATAGAAGGGGCCTTGGTTGGTGACTGACCTTGACTTTTGGGATGAATAAAAAAAAAAGTTTTAGGAGATTAGTTCTGAAGTATTCTGAAGCACCACACAGAATCTGGCTGAGTGAAAATATACCCAGTGTTCCTGGAGTTGAAATATTAAGAACAAGGGTGCAGAGGCTCATCGTGAAGAGAGAGACTAAAAGAGTAGTCCAGATCTCAGAGGGTTAGTCTATCTAGCTAGAAGCGGGCATGTTGCTTCCTCATCTCTGCCATACAGGAGCTGAAAGAGAATTATCTGAGGTAAATATGTGAATTTTTGTCACTTGCTCTTTTATATGGCACCTCCTAGGTGATTGGCTTTGTCAAGATGAAGCTGAATATCTCCTTTCCTGCCATCAGCTGTCAGAAACTCACTGAAGTAGACAATGAGAGCTAGCTTCGTATGTTCTATTAGAAGCACATGGCCACAGAAGTAGCTCCTGATGTCCTGGATGAAGAGTGGAAGGGTTATGTGGTCCAGATCAGTGGTGGGAATGACAAACAAGGCTTTCCCAGAAAGCAAGGTGTTTTGGCCCACAGTAGAGTGGGCCTACTGTTGAGTAAGGGGCATTCTTGTTATAGACCAAGGAGAACTAGAGAGAGGAAGCACAAGTCTGTTCATGGATACATTGTGGATGCCAATCTGAGTGTTGTCAACTTGGTTATTGTTGAGAGAGAGAGAGAGAAAGACACACACACACACACACACACACAGAGAGAGAGAGAGAGAGAGAGAGAGAGAGGAGAGAAAGAGAGAAGGATATTCCTGGACTGACAGACACTACTATGCCTCATCTGCTGGGACCTAAAAGACTGGTAGAGTCCAAAATCTCCTTAATCTCTCTGAAGAAGATGATTTCTGCCAATATGTTGTCAGAAAGCCCTAAACAAAGAAGATAAGAAGCCCAGGACAAAAACACACAAGATTCAGCATCTTGTCACTCCACGTGTCCTGTAGTACATACACTGATGTATTTATTACTCTGGAGAAACAACATAGTAAGAAAACGAGTAGGCTGTAGAATACCCAAAACTTTTGGCCAAGAGAATGAAGAAAGCCAAAGAAAGTGTCAAGAACGGATTGCCAAGAGGCGTAGGCTGTCCTCGTTGACAGCTTCTAATTCTAAGTCAGAGTTTAGTCAAAAGTAATCCTTTTAAGAGTAACAAATGATCATACCTTGAAAATAATTTGTCACTCAAATGTAATATGTTAAAATCATATACATATAAATTCTTGATTGTACTGTATATGATTTTCATGCCATTAATTATTTTTTGGCCATGGCTATTAAAAAGCTGTATATGGGTATAGAGTAATTTATTTAAGGAGGCTGTATTGTTGGAGAGTTGTTTCCATAAATTCATAGTCTGTAAATTTTACAGAAGCAATATGTCACTGAAAATGCATTTTAAAATGGAGTTATGAATGCTGGAGAAGGTGTCAGTATTTACTGTCAATTTAAGTAAGTATGTGAGATTTAAGACTCTTCAGAGAGAAAATGTTGCAATGAGATCTATAGAAGTCAAACTCAGAGTGGCCAGAGGTGAGTCAGTTCTCTGACTCTTTGGAGACTCATGTACCTTTGGTTCCAAGAATGATCATTATAGAGAAACGAATCCCCAGTTCTGCAAAGATCAACAAAGGTCACAAGTGAGTGCAGAGGCTGAGTCAGCAGGACTGGTACCCAAAGAAGCCAGACTTTAAAAGCTTAGTGAGGGTCTGTGAAAGTATTAAAATATCATCATGCCTTTTTGTTATCATCATGCCTTTCTCTATCTTTCTCTCTCTCACACACACACCCTATGTGCATGTACTCTGGACACTGTAAAGATTTGCTATTAATTGGAAGCCATCAAGGGTAGTATGTTAGTTATGTCAACTCTGAAGGGCATTGGGACACATTTTCCGTTTAGAAAGAAATGTGAACGATGTGTAGCATTATACTGAACATGTAAGTTTATCTTTTAGCCTTAATATCTTAGTCCTCACTCTGGGTTGTCCCTGGACAGAATTACTCTACAGTATGTGAACATTTGCTCAAATTTAGTGAACATAAATTTTATAGGTTGAGTGTGGATTAGACTTAGCTACTGTACTTATAAGGAATTAATATATTGAAATTTCACCTTCACAACTAGAGGAAGGTAGTACTGTCACAATCTTCATTTTCTGTGCTATGAACACTGTGCTGAATAACACAAGGCAGTCTCTGCAACCCCAAACTGTCCACCACCACCCCCAATGCCAGCATCACAATGTAGAAAGCAAGAAGTGAGCAAAAGGACAACTGATGATGTAATAGTTTCTAATATTTAGTTTTAACATACTTTTAAAATATCTTAAACATTCTTTGTAAGTACTTTATAGGTGGGTGTTACAATGACACTGCCTTTTTAAAATGTGTTTTATACATTGTTCAGTCATATTTAACCCCCATTTGCAATGAATTCATTACTGTCAGTCACGAAGATGTTTTTGTCTCCTAAGCATCCCACTTTCACAACACATTTTATTGTTCACATAATCTATTCTAAAGACCGAGAAAAGAAAGTTAGAACTCTTCTATAATTTCCAGAACATAGACTTTATTTCCTTTTTTATTCTGTTGGTAGAGTTTTCTTTCCAACTCAAGGAACAACAGTTATATTGACATCTGGAAGTATGACGCTCTCTGTGGAGAAGTCTCTGCTAAGAAATTATGCCAAAACCTCTCAACGTCAGGAAATAGTTAAGGCAGAAGAAACAGCTCCCCTTGGCCTGGTAGGAAAAAAAGCTAGGGCTAAGCTAGAACTCATTTTAAGTTTTCTTTTCCCCCCTTCTTATGTATTTCTTTTCATCTTCCACACCTCCTATCATCCAGATTTGATAGAAATTAATGGCAAGTTTAAGCCAGAAGCTATTAGAGTAAAATCTTTAATGTATTTCATTATCTGGCCCCTGCTTGTGCTTGTCTCTTCTGGGCCCCAATATCAATTTTAAAGCAGTCATTCCAAACTTAGGTGAGCTTTGACATGATAAAAATGTATAGGCATTAATGTAAAGACTCCAGAGACCACGCCTCAGATATTCTGGCTCTAGTGTAAACTATTGCTATTCATACGTTTTTAGTCCACTCTCCAGGTAATTATGGTTAACTCCACTAGAACTTGTGACCTACGGTTCAAAAATGGTAGGCTTTCTTCTAAATCTTCTTTATTTCCTGGATCTAAGTCTGTACTCGTGTTAGTTCCTTGGTCTTTGTGATCTCCGTTGAAAGGATTCAAACAAGACATACAGAGTATGGGGGGGATAGGTGAAGTTTATCACAGAGTGGTATGAAACACTCTCGGGTGTGAAAGTGGGCAATGAACAGGGAGGCCACTGCAAAGGAGACACTTTCACAGGGTAAGAATGGACAGTTGCCAAAGAGAACATTGTCCCATCCTAAATGTTATGTAGGTTTATGGGTTAGAGAGTATCTTCTGAGGGACACTCCCCTTTGTACCCATCAGATCCTTTTGGATGAATTCTTAAGGGCAAGGCCAGTGGTATGGCAGGATTTTTACCCCCCTCCCCCCAAAAAACTCCTTGTCTAGATAGCAACCATAAAACATTTTGTGCAGTTTAGAATGTTGTATCTCCATCCAGGGCCAGAGAGAAGAAACAGCTCCCATTCTTTGACCGGTAATCAAAATCCCGGAGTTCCAGTTTCTGATTTTATAAGCTGCTGATTATGAGGGAGGGGCCTTCCTCACTCAGGAGCCTGCTGCTATCTGGCCTAGCACCTCCCCAGTTTAGTTTGCTCTCTCTGCATTGGAAGTTCCTCTACCCTCCTTTGTGTAGCTTTTTAAAACATATTCAGGCCAGTTTGAATATTCTTTTCTGTG
This sequence comes from Rhombomys opimus, assembly GCA_010120015.1. Taxonomy (NCBI): domain Eukaryota; kingdom Metazoa; phylum Chordata; class Mammalia; order Rodentia; family Muridae; genus Rhombomys; species Rhombomys opimus. Next base: position 1,375,760 of record REGO01000417.1, read on the forward strand.
CCCTCCTTATTGTTTCCACAACATATGCACCTCTATAGTGAAACAAATGCTAAAGGATGTGAAACCATTCAGGTACCCATCATTTTCCTGTTTAGAAATTGAGCTCCCTAGGGACAAGCATTTCTGAAAAGAATTAATTAAAAAAATCAAGTCATACACCCTCCCCCAAATACAATTCATACCAAAAATGCAATAAAATCTTCTAAGTTAATGTTTCCATCTGCAGAAAAATAAAACAATAAGCATACTAAAACATTAGTCATTTATCAGTTATTTTGATTGTTACTATTTCAGAAAAGCTAAGAAATCTTAAACATTATAAAGGAAAATGCTAATAAATAAATCATAATCAATAATAAAAATAGGGACTTTAAATGTTACATTTATGTCAGAGACAGCCCTTGCTCCCTTTACTAGGAAACCCGCTTCAAAACTGAGCAGCCTATGGGCTTCCTCTGAGCAGGGAGTCTAGGTCCTCTCCATGCATGGTCCTTGGTGGGAGTACTAGTCTCTGCAGAGCCTCCTGGGACAAGGTTTTTGGCTCTGTTGGTCTCCTTGTGGACTTCCTGTCCCTTCCTGGTCTTTCTCCCTCTTCTTCCATAAGGTTTCCTGTACTCTACCCAAAGTTTGGCTATGAGTCTTAGTATCTCCTTCAAAACCCTGATAGGTAGTCTTTCAGAGACGACTGTAGAAGGGTCCTATTTTGTTCCTTTTCTTCTCCTACTTCTGATGTCTATCCTGTTTGCCCTTCTAAGTGAAGTTTCAGCCTCTTCCCTAGGGTCTTCCTTGTTGTTTAGCTTCTTTAGGAGTATAAATTTTAGTATGTTTATTCTATATTATATGGCTAATGTTCTCTTTATTTTTTGGAACATTTTTTAATTTTATTTTTTACATTAACCACAGTTTATTTACTTTGTATCTCAGCTGTAACCCCCTCCTTCATTCCCTCCCTGTTATATCCCACCCTCCCTCTTATATCTCCTCCCTGCTCCTCTCTAAGTCCACTGATAAGGAAGGTCTTCTTCCCTGTCCATCTGACCCTAGTTTATCAGGTCTCATCAGGACTAGCCACAATGTCCTCCTCTGTGGCCTAGCAAGGCTGCTCCTCCCTTGTGGGAGGAGGCAAAGAGCCAGCCACTGAGTTCATGTCAGATACAGTCCCTGTTCCCCTTAGTAGGGAAACTCCCTTGGATGCTATGCTGCCATGGGCTACATCTGAGCAGGGGTTCTCGGTTATGTCCATGCATGGTCCTTGGTTGGAGAGTCACTCTCAGAAAAGACCCCTGTGCCCAAATATATTTGGTCCCTTTGGGACTTAAAGAAATGCTCAATGCCCTTAGTCATCAGAGAGATGCAAATCAAAACAACCCTGAGATTTCACCTTACACCCATCAGAATGGGTAAGATCAAAAACTCAAGTGACAACACATGCTGGAGAGGTTGTGGAGAAAAGGGAACCCTCTTCCATTGCCGGTGAGAAAGTACACTTGTATAATCACTTTGGAAATCAATCTGGTGCTTTCTCAGACAATTAGGAATAGTGCTTCCTCAAGATCCAGCTATACCACTCCTAGGCATATATCCAAAAGATGCTCAAGTACACAACAAGGACATTTGTTCAACCATGTTCATAGCAGCTTTATTCATAATGGCTAATGTCCTCTTATAAGTGAGTATATACCATACATGTCTTTCTGCTTCTGGGTTACCCCACACAGGATGATCTTTTCTAGTTTGCACCTGCAAATTTCACAATTTCCATGGATGATTCTTTGATCACCTTCCCCTAGGGGGTGCAGCATTGTAAGGCAATAGAGGAAGATGATGCAGCCATCCCTGATGAGACCTGATAAGCTAGGGTCAGGTAGGAGTGGAGGAGGTCCTCCCCTATCTGTGGATTAAGGAAGGGGCATAGGGGGAGAATAGGGAGGGTGGGTGGAACTGGGAGGAGAGGAAGGAGGGGACTACAGCCAGGATACAAAGTGAATAGATCATAATAAATAATAATGTTACATTTATATATTCATATTATCAATCACTGAGATAAATACTTTAAACATCATCATGAGATTATAGATAAATATCGCATACTACAAAGATGATCATAATCATAAAAGGAGTTTAAGAAACCCTTCCCTCACCTTTTGCTCAGAGATTTTTATCTTTAAAAACTCGCGGTTGTACTTTCCCATTTCTTGGGCATGCATATAAATCTCTTTGACCACTCGATAGGCCATTTGTCAGTTTTATAACCCATTAAGCTCTTTCTCAAGAACCTAGAGAGGCAACTGTAGAGAATGTAAACCGTAAGAGACTTAGTTTCTGAGTCCCAGTTCTGCGGGAAGGTGGATGTCTAACATCCCTGGACACCTTACTCTTACTCGCAAAGCTGGCTCCTGTCATGTAGAGATGAGGAATGCATTCTCCCTCTGGATAAATCTAACTAGTTAACAGATGGTCACCCACAAATGTTACCTGGCAGGGATGAATCAGTTGTAACAAATAGTAATATGTAGTCATCCAGCTAGGATCTCTTGATAGCACAAATGGGATCTTTTCTGTTTTCTGGGATCTATGGAAAGACAGGTTTGTCTGGGTATGCAATTTCTGAGCAGGTGTACTGCAATGCACATATTTTTATTCAGAATTTATTCAGTGTTATAAGTTCTTTTTCCCACTACCTTCATGGAGAAGATCTTTGTATTGAGATATTTTGTTATTAATTATGAACTATCCAAAAATGTGCCAATTTAAATCAGGCATGCTCTATCATAAACCATTTATGTGAATTGAGAAATCTCCTTAGAATTATTTTGTTTATTAGCCAATAGCAACCCTTTTCTCTTAAAGCTTTGAATTAAAGGACACCAAGGTGAGAATGCATTATGAGCAAAGGAAGGATGGAAACAGGGAAAGGGTAAGATCTAAAGCAATTATTTAACGTATTTTGTCAGGTACCAAGTATGTGCATGGTAATGTAGGAAGAATGAAGACCTCGGTGTCCACTTTAATTCAGCACCACATAATATACAATTTAAAGATGCTGATTTAAATACAAAACGTGCCTCTATGTATCCAATTTTCTATTTTTAATATGTATACACCACTCAAACTGAACTTTTTGCCTATTTGTATTATGTTGTGAATTTACCTATCTTCAATTACTTCAAGTAAAAAAAAAAGTGCTTTGTGTGCTTATTTCAACTAGCATAGTGTCTTCTAGATTTTCTATATTATATAACCATAATTTCATTCTTTTTATGGCTGAATAAGTTTTCATGGGATGTGTGTGCCATTTTGTTTCCTTATTCATTCATTGATAGACAGTCGAATTCTTGGCAGCTTTTGGCTATTCTGAATAACACTCACCAGACATTTGTGTAGTTCTCTATAAATGCCTGTGCTAAGCAATATGGAATTTAATCAATTAATTCTTATGAGTAACAACCAGACAGCAGCTATTTTCCTCAGCAGCTATTTATCATTAACAAAGAAAGGTCATTTTTTCCTCAGATCCATACCATCATTTCTTACACAACATCTTTTTCCTTTATTCATAGTAGGACTTCATAATGGACAGCAAGAAGCCCAGGTTAACCTTTTTTTCCATTTTCCTGATTACCAGTTAAAGATGTCCAACTGACTAATTTTGTAACTTTTTTTGGAGTAGTTTCTAGTCAAATAACTTGCCAATTTTTGAAATTGTATTCTTCATTTTCTGTTAGATTGCAAGATTCTTTCTTTTTTTCTTTCCTTCTTTTTTTCTTTTCTTTAAAATGTTTTAGATGAACGAAAAACATAGCTAAGAATCTGAGTAGTGTCTTCAGGGACAGTGAGACAGGTTTGTTAGCTAGCCTCTATCTTTCTGTTACTCTTACAATATGATATCAAGGGTTATTTTCTTACTCATTTAATATCTTCACTCCCATCAGTCTTTCAAACCAAAAACTTAGCCTCTTAGCTGCTACTTTTTGGTCTTATGCCACTTCTAAATTGGCAGTCCTTGAGAAGAGTTCTGAAGAGTTGTTTACTTCTGAGAGCCTTCTGCTATCTAATTTCTTGCTTCTTCAAATCCTAGATGCTTTGTTAGGTCCCTAGCATTCCAATATTCAAGGAAGTTATTTCACAAACTGTACCTTTGAAAAAGGTATCAGGTTGCCTTCCACTGAGCTGACATAATTTTTGCTTATCACAACAGAAAACAATTCACAGACTCTCCCTTGAGACTAGTATAGTCTTGTAATTTTTAAGCATTGTCAGTCTGATTGTTAAGACACTGATATTTGTAGTAAGCTCTTTTTTTTCTAACTTAAAAATAAAGTATGTCCCAGATTTCCCAGTATTTAGTACATGCTAAGCACCTTTTAAGTACTTTGTAATTTATTCTTTTAAAATTTCAACCTCATCTTTAGGCAATCTTTGCTTTTTTGCTATTTTAGTGAAGAAAATTAAAATGAAAATATTGAGCAAAGTCCCTACAGATCATTAGGATCAGAGGAAGAATTGAAACGAAGAAAATCTGACTCAAGATTTTTTTAATTAAAAATTTAAAGTTAAAATAAAAGTTATGGACATTATTGTGGCTTTTTCATACACAGTGTTCTTATTGGTTCCTATTCCCACTGTGTTCCCCTATGTCCCTGACCACACCTGGTTCATTCCTTTATTGCACTAGATAATACCATCTTCTGGTTTTGTGTCATGTATATTCCATTACCCTCTCTTTCTGAGGACTCCCTAAGATCTTCTCCTGACTCAAAACCCAAGCAACAATCTGAAAATAATAATATTTTACAAAAGATAAAAATAATACAGAACAAGAAAATTTGAACATAGGGAACTTCACAGAGACTCATACTCCAACCAAAGACTATTCATGGAGATAACCTAGAACCCCTGCACAGATGTAGCCCATGGCAGTTTAGTGTCCAAGTGGGTTACATAGTGATGGGAAGAGGGACTGTCTCTGACACAATCTGATTGGCCTGCTCTTTGATCACCTCCCCCTGAGGGGGGAGCAGCCTTACCAGGCCACAGAAGAGGACAATGCAGCCACTTCTGATGAGAACTGATAGTCTAAGATCAGAAAGGAGAGGAAGACCTTCCCTATCAGTGGACTTGGAGAGGGGCATGCATGCAGAAAGGGGAGGAAGGGTGGGATCGGGAGGGGAGGAGGGAGGGGCTTATGGGGGGATACCAAATGAATAAAGTATAATTAATAATAATAAAAAATTATAATGAAAAAATAATAAAATACCAGTTTTTTTTCTCTATGCATACATATTTTATTGGTTCTATTTTTTAGGTTACTATAATTTTTTTTGCTTTTTTTCTAACTTTTATTCATTACACTTTATTCACTTTGTATCTCCCCGTAAGCCCCTCTCTCCTCCCCTCTTAATCCCACCTTTTCTCCTCCTTCTCCACATATCCACCTCCCCAAGTCCACTGATAGGGGAGGTCTTCTTTTCCTTCCTTCTGATCCTAGTCTATCAGATCTCATCAGGAGTGGCTGCATTGTCATCTTCTGTGGCCTGGTAAGGCTGCTCCCCCCTCTGGGGGAGGTGATCAAAGAGCAGGCCAGTCAGTTTATGTCAGAGGCAGTCCCTCTTCCCATTACTATGGAACTCACTTGGACACTGAACTGCCATGGGCTACATCTGTGCAGGGGTTCTAGGTTATCTGCATGCCTGGTGCTTTTTTGGAGTATGAGTCTCTGGGAAGATCCCTGTGTTCAATTTTTTTTTGTTCTGTTGCTCTCCTTGTGGAGCCCCTGTCCTTTCCAGATCTTACTATTTACCACTTCTTTCATAAGATTCCATGCACACTGCCCAACAGTTGGCCATAAGTCTCAGCATGTATTTTGATAGTCTGCAGGGCAGAGTCTTTCAGAGGTCCTCTGTGGCAGGTTCCTAACTTGTTTCCTGTTTTCTTCTTCTTCTGATGTCCACCTTCTTTGCCTTTCAGGATGGGAATCAAGCATTTTAGCCAGAGTCCTCCCGCTTGATTAGTTTCTTTAGGTATACAGATTTTAGTAGGTTTATCCAGTCTTGATGAGAACTGATAAGCTAGGGTCAGATAGAAGGGGAGGATGATCTCCTCTATTAGTAGACTAGGGGAGAGGCATAGGAGGAGAAGAGGGAGAGAGGGAAGATGGGATTGGGAGGAGATGAGGGAGAGGGCCACAGCCTGGATACAAATTGAATAAACTGTAATAAATGATAGTAATAATAATAAATTACATCAAATAATCAGTAAACCTTATAATAAATATTTTAAATATTTTATTTATATAATATAATATATAATAATTTAAAATAAAATCTTTACCAGTTACATTGTCTTTCTTTAGCAATTAAATGTATTATTAGATACATTTATTTTTATTTACTATTATTAGATATATTATTAGGTATATCAATACTCTTATTTTATTAATTTCTCAGGACTGTCATTACAAATGACTGCAAATAGGATTGTTTAAAATAACAAATATACTACATGGCAATTCAGAGGCAAAAAGTCAGAGAATGGAGTATTCTTAGCAAAGCCAAATTTTTTTCCCAGCTCTAGGTTCAGGTAAGTATCTTGGCACTCCCAGATTCCAGTGGCTGCATGTGCCCAACAATATAAAGAAGACACAAAGGAAAGAAAGATAACTGTACCTTTGTGGCACTCAGGCTTTGACTTAAGAAATAAAATAGAGGGCCAGCTGGCTGTAATGGTCCTGTGAAGGAATAAAAGATAAGGAGAAGAAGAGGCTGTCTGGAGAGGAGGGAAAGAAAGTTTTCACTTCTCTAAGGAGATGGTTGACAAATCACTGCCAAGAAAAATAATTTTAAAAGGTGTCACTCTCATGTAAATGTCATTTTAATTTGAAGCCTTCCCTGATGTAGTTAAGGACCTATGTAGAATCTGCATTTGTTCTAAATGGTATTAGAAAGTTCTTTATACTAGAGGCAGGAAGCTTTACACAGAGAGCAGAAGAGACAATGTGATCAAGAAGGCAAAGCCTGTTGTGATGTGGCTGGCAGTCCAGCTTCAGCTAGAAAGTAGAAAAGGCAAGGAACAGAATGGGTCTCCCTTGAACCTGTAGAGGATTTTGGCCTTACTGACACCTTGATCTGGGCTCAGTGAAAGACACACATCTCCATAACAAGGAGAGAATGAAATTTTGTTGTGGTAAGCCATCGAGTTAATGGAAGTTTGTTATTACACAAGTAAGCACAGTGCTAGTAGCACAGAGTCCTAATGGAGGGGAGGAACGAGGCGAGTCTTCATCTGGAAACAGGAATGGCAGGCCATGGATGACTTCCAGCTTCACAGCTCTGGGGTGGAAGAAGGCCTGTCTTGACTAAGGGTGCATTAAGGAAGCTCCTGAGGCAGGAAAGCTGTGGCCAGAATGTTTGACAATAAAATAACGTGCTTTACAGGATTCAGGGATGATGTTCACTTTCCTTCCATGGTGTATATAATTTGTGGAGAGTTTCAGATATGGGGACGATCAGATCGGCTCATGCTCCAAGCAACTGTACATTTTTACCCAAAGGATTTGGAATTGTTTACCTGTGGTATAGAAGATAGGCTTTGTGGGACTAAGGGCACTAACAGGAAAGCAAATAGGGGGCTGCTGTTTAGCAGCAGCTGAGAGACTCAGGAAAAAAGAACCGTGCTGTGAAACATAGCTACAGTATGTTAACCAGGCTTAGTGTAGTGTCACTCAAAGGGCAGTTAGTTTTTCCACTAGAGGTCACTCTACATTCCATACACCATCAGGGGTTACGGTACATTCCATACAAACAAGGGGATATGACATTTTATCAAAAGAGGACTAAGAACTTATTTATCATTATCTCTGATCAGTTCCAGAGACCTTGCAAACAGATCTTAGAAGATTTTCCGTGGTACGTTTATAGACTTGCTAATGTGTGCAAGGAACATATCTATAAAGTATGGGGACACTTACTTACATTTATATACACTTTGTTGACCTATGTGTGGCTCATCCCCTGGTTGTATAATATAGTGGAGTCAGCGGAAGTATTTTTTTTCCCTCACTTTTCAGTATGCCATTCAGCCTGAGATTCCAATGTTGCTAGATGCTACTATATTCTGGTTGGTTATGTCAAGCATTAGGTTCATTCTATACAATTCTGCAACTAAAATATTGTTGGGTTAGAGGTTGATTTATTACTATAAAACATAGATAACATGTACGAAATGCTCTTTACATGCTTCTGTGATTGCTAATTACTATTAGCAGCAAATATGGGGAAATTAGTCTGAGTTTTGCTTTCATTTAAAAGCTGCATGTAGGAGAGCATACATACATCTTAAATATTTTTTGGTGCTAAATTCGGTTCAAGGAAGTATTTACATGAAAGCTGATGGTGACATGAACTCAGTGAACAAAATAACCACTGTGGCATAGAAGGCAGTTTTACTTCCAGTTCAAATATGAAGACTCAAAATTTCTTTTCTTCTCCTTGATGGTCAGATATTAACTAACATGTCACAGTCGATTATCAGAAGATCAGTACAGCCATTACCAGAATGAATCTTCTAAAGGATGGATTGTGTAAAATTTCAACAAAAGGTGGATTCTTGCTTAATTACAAAATCTCTTCTTATATAATACTAATAGCAATGAAATATTTTAGATCATTTTCCTCATTATATGCATGAGGGTGACGTTACAGGAAGAAGGTATAAATCACCAAATTTAAATTTAGTAGAAAATATTTCATACCATTTACTTTTCTTGTCATATCATAAAGTCCATAATGAATACAGAATAATAATCTAAACACCCATGAAATCATTAATATTTTCAAATTCCAAATATATGAAATCACTTTGGATAATTTTAGTTTCCAGAAAGGAAGCTAACTGCCTATTCTCCAATCTTTCCGGGTATATACCTTTAGATCTGAAATTGAAATAATGTGAACGTCCTTCCCTCATTGGTTTCTTGCACATATCCACTAAATGCCCCTACTCATGCTTTCATTAAGGATTCTCTTGAAATCTAGGTTCTTGTAAGCATATTTGTATTTCAATTATAATTTAAGTAGTCAACCGCAACCATAGCCCCTTTTAAATACTATCACCTTTGTAGATAAAAATTGTTTTATTCTTAAGTTTATTCTGAGACTAGGTATAAATTTTACATTCAAGAAAATTACAGTTAGAACTCTATATGAAGAGACATTGGTAAAGTCAGAATGATAAAGTTCCCTCTGACTTATGCTTCTGTATTTTATTCATGAAGTTCTACTCCTTGATTGCAATAACCTGAAGACAGATGTTAATTGTGTTACTAATCCACACACAAATTAAGTAGCATCTTTTATTCAAGTCCATATGAGTTAGCAGAACAGCATGACCTGGACTTCTCTGAGGTGCACTTCCTCGTTTGGATCACTCAGCACATTAGTTTGTATGTTTTTTTTTTTAAAATCATATCAGAGCAAGCATTTTTGAAGAAGTTTCTCTTCAATTGCCATACCAGAATGCTTATGAATATAATGAGTATTAAATATCTGATTTGATACAAATGTCTACAGTTCACTCTCCTTTTCTTTCTTTTTGTATTATATATATATAATCCATATATATACATATATATTATATACACATATATAATATATACACATATTATATATATATATATATATATATATATATATATATATATATACACAAACACACATATATTTTTTGATCCTCGGAGCTGGGAATCTTCTTCTTCTATTCCAATTATTCTTAGGTTTGGTCTTTATACAGTGTCCCAAATTTTTTTGATGTTTTGTGTTAGAAACTTTTTAGATTTAGCATTTTCTTTGACCAATGTATCAGTGTATTCTATCATATCTTCTATGCCTGCAATTCTCTTGTATTCTTCCATCTCATATTCTGTTGGTGATGCTTACATCTGTAGTTCCTGTTTTGTTTTCTAGGTTTTCCACTTCCAGGATTGTCTCAGATCGTGCTTTCTGTACTGCTTCTATTTCTCATTTCAGGTCTTGAACAGTTTTAGTCATTTCCTTCTCCTGTTTCCTTACCTTATTTTTTTCTGTATTTCTTCAAGGGATTTATTAATTTCCTTCACCTGTTTGATTGTGTTTCCCTGTATGTTTTTGGGGACTTTATTTTTCTTTTCAAGGCATCTGCCATTTTCATAACCTCAGATTTAAGATCGTTTTCTTGTGCTTCAGGTTTGTTATGATATCCAAGTGTGTTAGTGTGGTAGTTGGGTTCTGGTGGTGCTGTATTGCTGCCCTCTAACCATCTGGTTGTCCCTGGTGTTGGCAGACTTGGAGGTCCCTGGTGGCTGTCACCTCTGGTAGTCACTGATGTCTGTCTTCTCTCTGCCTGCAGTCTCCAATGGTTGTTGTCCCTGGGATTTCAGACAGACCTGGCTGCCCAGGAGTTGGCATGTGGAAGTCATGGAACAGAACTCTCCTCTGCTGGTGGTCACCAATGGACATAGTCCCTGAGACCACAGGCTGAGCTGAAGTGCTGGAACTAGTGAGCAGAGGGCTGGGGCAAACCTCCCCTCTATGGTCAGTCTTCAATGGCCACTGTGTCTAATGTCATAGGCTGACCTGGCACTCAGGAGGAGCTAGGGCATGGAGGGTTCCAGGCAGTTCTCACCTCTGCTGGCAGTTGCCAATGGCCATTGTTCCTAAGATGACAGGCTGAGCTGGCTCATAGGTATTGGTTTGTGGAGGTCACAAAAAAGACCCCACCTCTGCTGGTGATCTCGGATGTCTGCTGTCCCTGAGACCACAGGCTGAGCTGGCTTGAGAGACCAAAGAATTAAAAATCAGTGGGTATTGTTTTAAAGTTTAAAGCACAAGCCTGAATGAAGGCCACCTGGATGGAGACATGTCTAGCCACCTGCAGGAGGAACCAGCTCTACTGCATTCTTTTCCTGCCCACTAGAGATACAGTTGCTAGGAAACTGGCCCCTCTCCCCTATGACAGCCAAACTAGTGGTGTCAGACCATTAATGATTTAAGGGCCTTCCTATAGCCAATCAATTAAAAATGCAACATCCCTTTTTTTGTTTCAACCAATTGATGCTTGCTAGGCAGGAATCCCCCTGCTTTGGGTACTCTGGGAGGGACTGGACTCTCAATCACTCACCTAACCAGAGCATGAGGCTTTTTGCTCTCAACCACTCTGGTGGTGAAGCTATGAGCCTGAGCTACGTTGTAATAAAAAAGATCCTCACGATTTCACCTTACACCCATCAGAATGGCCAAGATGAAAAACTCAAGTGACAATACATGCTGGAGAGGTTGTGGAGAAAGGAGAAACCTCCTCCACTGCTAGTGGGAATGTAAACTTGTACAACCATTCTGGAAATCAATCTGGCATTTTCTCAGACAACTAGGAATAGCGCTTCCTCAAGATCCAGCCATACCACTCCTAGGCATATGTCCAAAAGAGGCTCAAGTACACAATAAGGTCATTTGCTCAACCGTGTTTGTAGCAGCTTTATTTGTAATAGCCAGAAGCTGGAAACAACCCATATGCCCCACAACTGAAGAATGGATGCAGAAATTGTGGTACATCTACACAATGGAGTATTACTCTCCAATGAAAATAAGAAAATCATGAAATTTGCAGATAAATGGTGCGACTTGGAAAGGATCATCCTGAGTACACGGTATATACTCACTCATATAGACATATAACATAGGATAAACCTACCAAAATCTGTACATCTAAAGAAACTAATCAAGAGAGAGGACCCTGCCTAAAATGTTCAATCCCCATTCAGAAGGGCAAAGAGGATGGACATAAGAAGAAGAAAACAGGAAACAACCTAGAAACCTGCCACAGAGGGCTTCTGAAAAGCTCTGCCCTGTACACTATCAAAGCAGACGCTGAGACTTATGGCCAACTGTTGGGCAGAGTGCATGGAATCTTATGTAAGAAGTGGGAAATAGTAAGATCTGGAGAGGACAGGAACTCCACAAGGAGAGCAAAAGAACCAGAAAATTTGAACACAGGGGTCTTCCCAGAGACTCATACTCCAACCAAGCACCAGGAATGGAGATAACCTAGAACCCCTGCACAGATGTAGTTCATGGCAGCTTAGTGTCCAAGTGGGTTCCATAGTAATGGGAAGAAGGACTGTCTCTGACATAATCTGATTGGCCTGCTCTTTTATCACCTTCCGCTGAGGGGAGAGCAGCCTTACCAGGACACAGAAGGTGACAATGCAACCACTCCTGATCTGATCTGATAGACTACGATTAGAAGGAAGGAGAGGGGGACCTCCCTTAATAGTGGACTTGGGGAGGGGCATGCATGAAGAAGGGAGAGGGAGGGTAGGACCGGGAAGGGAGGGACTTATGGGGGGATACAAAGTGAATAAAGTGTAATTAATAAAATAAAATAATAAAAATTTAAAAACCACAGGTCTAGGTCATTCTTGAGAGAAGTATTCTGATTTTACAGAAATACTATGTTATGAGAGCATCAAATGGCAAGAAGCTGACAGAGGCTCAGACCAGCAGCCAGCAATAAAGCACAATGCTAGCCTCAGGAGTCCATGACTTGGAACTGAATTCTTCTAACAACTATTTACTTTAATGGGAAAATCGTCTGTTCCAGAAGGCAGCAGGACCCAGCTGTTATGGTTATTATCAGAGGTCCTGAATGGGCTGTGCCCAGACCACTGACCTATGGGGGTGGGGGAAATGAATTTTTAGGTTGATATATTTTAGTAACTTGTTATATGACAATACAAAAGTAAGCAGTGATCAAAGTAATATATGTCACAGATTTTCAATCACACAGAAAACTCTTTAGAACCCAGGATGAAGTAGTAAAATCTTGGAACCTCCTTTAATTCTAAAGTTCTGTAATATTAAAAAAAATAAAAAATAAAAAAATAAAGTTCTGTATTCAGGAACTTTGAAGTCTGAAGTCTAACAAACTCAACACATCAGTTTTCATTGGGTTGGGGGAGTGAGGCAGTCCTGAAGTTAGACAACATTTTCCTCCCTCCCACTGTGGCCACTAGAAACTGTGTTACCAGAAATTATGTCCTCCAGGATTCACTGACAAAGGAATTTTTATATTCTATTGCTTTGAAATAACATAAGGATTGATCTTTTTTTTTTCTTGTCAAGAAACTAAAAATCTAACATTTAAATATTTATCAAATGTGTCCTGGGTATTGTCATTGCCATAGTTGCTGGGCTTATGATTTGAAAAGGTTCTATTCTCTAGAGACTCACAATATATCCAAGGAAGCATATTTAGAGAGATTAATATTTAACAAATTAATAATACAGCTTTCATTCAAGTGAATGAATCAAGGTTCCTTCATGTCACATGATCTCTTTATTAGAGAGACAGGCACTTTGTATATAACAGAAAAGTAACTCTGCACACATAAAATAATATGCTTAGCCATCTCACTTAAGGCTTACATTTATATGGTCATGAATTTTGCTAAGGGACATCTAAATTTGGAGAGTTCACTAGCCATTAAAATAATGATAATTGATGTTATAAATGAAAAAAAAAGTTGACTAACATTTTAAACCCTCAAGTGATCAGAATTTCATAATTCTAGAGCAGATTTCGAACATTTGGCAAAAGATGAAATGATTACCTCAGTTGGAATTAGGAAGCCAATATGGTCTGTGGAACTCAATTAACAGTTTTTCTATCTCTTAAAATAATTTTTGTATTGTTTGGACTCAACATAAGTGAGCTGGCATCCTTGATTTCTTTAAGCAGCCAACCTGTTCAATAAATTATCCTAAAAGGGAAACAAAACACATTATGGATTTCCAGCTTATTTTTTTCTTTTACAATATTGGTTTTGAGAGAAGTTTGACATAATAGAGATGTAATTTATTAGAGTTAAATAATGATTTTCAAAATGTTTTTATCCGCAGACCTTAAAAATTATTAAATAGCTTCATTCATTTCCCAATATTTAATAAGTTCTAAATTAACAAGGGCATGGGACTGAGAGCTCTGTACTGAGCATGTCAATACATAAATTTTTCTTCTGACTTTCAAGTAATATCTTTTGCAGATTCATATTCATACACATCCTAGATTTATAGGTCCCTTATGTTAACTATCTTGTAACTTTTCTTAGTTGTTCTTTCCAAAGTATACTGGTTCGTCATGAAAAATAGTAGGACATACCATCCCCATGCTTCTTCAATAGGAACATATGGTAAGAGTCTCCATGGAGTAAATAGATTTTCCATACAAAGTGTATATGAATATGTGGTATATGATTTTCTACCCATTGATTTATTTGTTTTATGTATTAGAATGATTGAGAATGATAAAAATAAACACACAAACAAAAACACAATATTGTAAGTGTAGATCAACAGTGTAGAAGACTTCAGGAAAAAGCAATACAAAAAAGACAGAAGCCAGAATGGACAACATACCACAGGCACCCAGGATCACATTCCCCTCAGATGCTTTGAAATTGTGCTCTGGCTTCTCTGGACCCAAATGATATAAAGAAGAATTACCTTCTACCCACAGGCTGTGCAATATCTCACTGGTAATCCCAGTTTATGACTGAGCCCTTGAATAAAACCTTTTAGTTAGATTTGGGAGAGTTAAGCACAGGCAACGAAAAACAAATCAAAGCCATTTAGATATCACAAGCATGTTTAAAGTGAACTTATACGGCCACTATTTAGATAAGTATTGCCATAGACTGAGAGATTTCTACCACAGTGCTGTCTCCTGAGAGGGCTTCTGCCTTCATCCTATCACCTAACCCTCAGAATGTGAGTGAGTATTTAAGACTAAGATACCTACCAAGAATTGAAGCACTGCTTGTTTATCATCCTGTGAGAACTGCTAGAGGCACAGGTAATTGCGTTGAATTAAAATTGGGAGGAAAGAAGAAAGAACCTGGAGGTGACAGGAGCTCCATAAGAAGACCAACGGACCCAACTACCCAGGGCCCAGAAGGGTTTGCTGAAACTGAAGCATCAACCAAGGACCATGCAACTGCCAGTATTTCCAACATTCTCACACTTCTCTGGCACTCTTTGTATCAAATTTACTTTAAAATTATTTTCCAGACTCATCGTACTCTTCATTTTTTTTTCCTGAATCCACACAACATTGTACAACTTAACTGAAACTGTTTCCGTAGGTCACCAATGATGGAGTATGCTACATCCAATGATTGTACTGATATATCAATGTTCATAACAGAGATGTCTCCTTGAAACATTTTCTTCTGGTTTCTTCTGGTATTCAAGGTCCATCCAATGCTTTTCCTCTCCTCTTATATTTTCATCAACTCACCTTTTGATTCTCAGCATGTCTTTCCTTTGTTTTCTGTCTCTGAGTGTTGTTGTGTCCTGGGGCTCAGTATTAGGAGTTCTTCCTTTTATCCTTTATTGCCATTCCTTAGTGACTGCATCCAGCACATGGCTTTACAAGCTATTTTCATTCTGGAAACAATAAAGTTTGTATTTTTCACACTGCCTCCTCCTTCAGTATCAACAACCAGCTGTGTAAAAGCTATTGTAGTCTGGTGTCTCCTGTCCAAACTCTTATTCTCCCTTTTGCTCAAAAACATGACTGACATTTGGTACACTCTGTCTCTTTACATGGCAACTTAGCTTTTCTGGTGTCCCATGTCTTAAAGAAAATGTACACAACTTGAAGTGTTCCTTGACTCCTTAACTCTTTCCCCTTTTCCACACTCCACATCTACTCTGTCAACATAAAATTCCTAACATTCTGAATACATTGAAAATATGGCTTCTTAACCCATGGTCAACTGCTAAATTCCTGCAAGCCATTGTATATTCTTTTTTTCCCAGTTGATAGTTAATACTTCATTTTCTCCCATATAAAATGTTGACCCAGATTCTATATTTTATATTTATAAAATTTTAGTAGATTTAAATTTAAATTTAAATTTAAGGCATCATTTCTTGCCATTGTATATTCTTGTCCCCTTAACCTCCAAGGCATTCTTCTCCATGTCTATCTTTCTGCATATCTGCTCTTAGCTCCATTAAAATGGTTCTCTTTGAAAACTTTGATAAAAACACATCTCTTCTTATCATGGCCATAAAATGAAAGCAAATATTGTATGCACAATTTGCACGGTCCTTTTCTCTGATCCTACACTCTTTACATTCCCCCAAACATCCCATCGGCTCTTTGGTTTTTCATGGTGAGCCGTGGCTGACCTCCACACTCTTCACTTATTCTCTTTTCTACCTGGAGTAGTCTTTCATGGACATTAGTGTGTGTTCTCTCCATATTTAGCATGTTACCTGGTAAAAACTGCTAATAACTAATACCCAAGAGCTTCCTTTCTATTCTCCTTTATAACAGTTCTCCTTTTCTAAATTTTTTTCTAGAAATTAGCATCTTCTGACTCAAATACATCTTACTTTTTATCATTTTCAAGTGTAATAGGGCATTCATCCTAGCTTACTCATATCATATCTTCAATATATACTATATAAACAAAATGGCTGAACATTTGCTGACATTATTACACAGATTAGAGGACATTTGTTAACTGGTTACAAAATTTACATAACACCATTGTCAAGTATGTAACAAAATAATCAGCATTCATTTCATAAAGTAGTGTTATTATATTTAATTTCATTCAATTATTGAGAAGGTATTTTATAATTTTTAAACATTTAGTTATTTAATGTATGTCTGTGTGAGCATGTGCGTATGCGTGTGTGTGCGTGTCTACATGCATGTACCCATGCCACAGAAGGCGTAGGGAGCTCAGAGAACAGCTTATGGAAGTTTGTCTTCTCTTTCTACCATGTGGGTCTCCAGAAACAAACTGAGGTCATGAAGCCTGGCATCAAGTGCCGTTACCCACCGATCTGCCTTGTGATTCTGAAATACAATACTTTTAAGACATTTACTCTACCTACTGGTTTTGCTGGTTGCCCGGAGAGTCTTCCTATTACCTCCATGCTGTCTTTGCAGTTACACGAAAGTTTTGGAAGTTACAGGGAAATATGGCAAGTGAAGCTAAAAAAAAAAAAAAAAAAAAAAAAAAAAAAACAAAAAAACAGAGCCATATCTTTTGAAGTCCATAACTTTCATTTCTTGCTGTGGCTAATTTCAGCACCACAGCTACGACTATACTTTAAGGAGTTTGCTCTTTATCTAGGGTATCGTATTCTGAGGTGTTTATTAATTATTTGAGTGTGTGTGTGTGTGAAAATATTCTCTAAAACCTTTTCATTAAGCTGTATACTTGAGATCCCACTTTTGAGAAGTTTTCTACCTTAACCAGTGCTGTCAGGTAAGCAGAGATGGATTTAAGAACCAAGTGGAATATTTTAGGGATGGTTTCACTACCTTGTTTCCAAAGACGCCTGCATCTTCCTGGTACTATTTATGAAAGGTCATGGGATTCAAGAGTAGATGATCCCGCTGTGATTTGGCTGCTGGAGGCAGCAGGAATGCCTAGGAGCAAGTCTATCTATGCTGATTTATCAGGTGTAAGAGAATATGTTAGGATGTTGCTGCTGTCAGCATGTTCCTTGTCATTTAATGCAAGTGAGGCTGCATTTAGGTCAGAGGGAGGGTTTTGTTCGGCTTGTAGAGCGGAGGCATTTATACCTGACTCTGTAAACTTATGTCACTTATTGTGTTCAAGGGAGTTAGTATGAGGTGTTGAGGTTGAAAGATAGCTTTCATTACGTCTCTTCTTTCCAGGGCTCAAACCGTACTGAGAAACTGGGACTTCCTTTGAGAACTTTTAACATTTAATTTAAATCTATATTTTTTTTTGCATGATTAATCTGAAGAAGTTTACTTTGGTAGTTTTTTCTGAAGACTCTTTGCACATCAATGACTCAGCTGTTTACACAGATGAGAATTTGCCAGATTTACCTACCGAGGATGGGTTTGTGTTGTACTGGCAGGGCACTGCCGCGAAGCATGTAATCACAGTAAAGGGCATCCAACGTAAAAATCAACAACCTGCCTGGTTTTACACTGTAAGGTTTGTGAAGTGGGAGAGCAGAGTTGTGGAAAGATAACATTTTCAATCACTCTCTTTCCATTTTTAAAATTTGCATTTATTCTGGTAACGCATACCATCTTTTTGGTATTTGACGATGCCTTTCAGCAGTGATGGCTCAGCGTGGTTAAGAGAGTTAACACAGAACTTGCAGAAATTGTATGCATAATTCCTTAGCACATACAATTTATAAATTATAAGAAAGGGCTAGTTTTGGGTAACGGAAACTTTGTTAAATAAGAGGGTGTGTTGTCTCATCTGTTGTGGCATACATAACCATGTGAAGTTGCAAACCGTGAGACTTGCTCATGCTTTGAGTATTTGTTGACTTGTGGTATAGGTAAACTTCAGAAACTCTTTTAAATATGTGCCTGTGTCAAAGAATGCACATATGGAGGGTTGCTTTCAACATTTTAAGATAGGTTTGGAGAAGAGGATAGATACTATTATCAGAGAAAAAAAAAAGTGAAGTACACAACTTTATATATGTCTAATAGGATACACACAACAGACTTATTAACTGCCCTATTAAAAACACATTAGATTTAACAAAGGTAAAATTCAAGTTTTGCAATTTTGCTTGTTGGTAACTGCATCTGGTGAGGACGCAGTCATAGAGGCTACTTGAAAATAAATAAAAAGTATAGCTCTGCCTCACGAAGCTTTTATTAAAATCCAGATGTCTTGAAGCTTGATACCCTGCCTCACAAATAAACTTTTTGTATGATATGAATTTAAATAATTTATTATTTTTAGAAAACACCTCACTTTGGTGCTGTTTTGAATTATATATATATAGGATTCAGAAGAAGTTCAACAGTGTTTGAGTTTAGATATGTTTCTATGTTATAGTATAAATGATGCAACTCAAATATCCTGGAGTTTACTTCAAAACTATTAAGTTAATTTTGTTCTCTTTGTTCCTCTTTCCATGGAAAAAACTTGCTGTGTTGCTGTTATTTAAGAATGTCAGAATTTAATATTTTCCAGGTAGTCAACATTTCAATAATGACAGTGAAAAGCCAATATTAAAAGTTGGTTGTACTGACAACCAACACAAGTAAACTTCATTATAGCAGATTCCTTCTTTTGCTAAGACACTTTTGCTGAGCTGGTTACCCTAAGACACAACACAGCAATCCCAGAAAACACATTTGTATCTCTCACACACTTAGAATCCAAAGCCAACATTCATCCATCATCTCAAGCATCTTAAACACTGATCACCTATGTTTTGTTTGCTTTGTTATATTATTTTTGAGGTTGATTCCCTCTATGTTGCACAGAATGCCCCCAAATATTGGATTCCTCTTATTCCCGCTTCTTAAGGGCTGCACAAGTGCCACCAAGCCTACCTCTAATGTTTAAAGAATGTAATTTTAGTCCATGGAACAAAAAACTTCATTAAATTTCTTCTCCATTTTTAACTTACTCTTTTATCTTACTCATTTCTCATCTAAATAAATGAATTTTTGTTCTCTTAATCTTTGCCTTCTTACATTCTTATTTGGTTTTATCATTATCATCAAAACTGCAAGGTTGCTTTGTTTTCTCTTGTTGAAGATCATTGTCCAGGGATATTCTCCTTCATCTATTTCTATAATTAAACTATTTTGTCTTTTTCCTTTGTCCCACAATCCCTACATATTCTTTTTCTGTATTTGTAAAGTTTTCTCATGTTCTTTGTTTGTGTGGTATAATCGTCTACTCTGTCGTTGAGTCCTAAAATCTGCCTTCTATTTGAATGTGTCACCCAACCCATACAAAGAAGATGAGAAATTCAAAAGTGGTGTGTCCCTGTCTTAGCTGGAAATCTACTTGTAAGGTTTTCCCCTGAGTCTTTAAATTGGATTGTTGAGTTGTTCAAGTATATTTTCATATCAACTTGAGCTCTCTTTCTTTATTGAGTTCCCTTTCTTTATTGACTTGGGTTTTCAAACTGTCTTCACCACTTCATTCATTCTTATATTTGTGTTTTCTTTGGAATCACTCAGTCATTTATTTTCTTGAAGTTCACCCTCTTTAACTTCACTGAGCTACATCTTGTGTCTTCTTAAGCTCGGTAATTCATTTGATGACATTTATGATTGTTCTTTTAAAATTTTTGTCCCTGGAGTTATTCTAGCTATTTTTTTTTTTCATTACAGTCCATTTCTACAAGACTGTGAACCTTTTACGGCATGGCAATACTGTGTAGTAATGAAAATTCTGCTTTGCCTATGTTAAATCTGAGACTTTGGCTACCATACAAGTACAAATAAAATATACATGGCTTAAATCAGAGAAGTCAGTGTTGGGAAAAAAAGAGCTAATTATAGATGGCATTGAAGTCCTTGGGAATGGATGAAATCCCTTACCGGTGGGTGAAGAAAAGGAGAGGCTAACCACCAAGAGCTGAAGCTTCTGACGCATAGATGTCTGGAATAGAAGAGACATCAATGGTGGACACAGACACAATTTTGTGAGCAAAGGAAGCTTCATGTAGGACTTGCTTTTAGACTCAGGCATAAAATAATGGCAGCATTTTCACAGTAGTGAAATAAAGTGGATTCAAGGCAGTATGAAGCTACACAAAAATCTCAATGAAGAAGGCTTGGAATGCATTTGATTGACACATAACTTAACCACCAGCCAACTTTGTCTAGGCATTACTCTCTGAAAGCAGAAACCCAATATCCTTGACTCTTCTCAAGTTTAGCATTGTTCTTCACCACTGATGATATATTTGATTCTCACATTTAATTGTTTTCTGCTCCTGGTGTTTTGGTGGCAGTAGATCAGAGGCTATAAACTGTTACTTATTATAGGGGAGACAAACTCCTGGTTTTAACTTTTTGGAAAAGGTTCAGGATTTAGCCATGAAATGTCAGAGGGCCATGATACATGGATTATAATTTAAAATAAGTCTACCTGCAGAGAACTCAATGTAAAGTCACCAAGAAGCACTGGGTGTTATCAATAGGACCTTCCACAGTTTTCTGTGTTCTATTATTCCTAGTTTATAAACACATTTTTGTATTCAATATAAATTTGTCATTGTCCAAATCTTTAACATGTTCACTCTAATATAAGGAATATGTTGTACATTTCTATAACTGCTATTTAAAGTTGATTATGTTTGCATTTGTTATGTAGCAATCCTTCTGTATTAAAGAGTTCTGTCTTGGAGGGAGGTCCCTTAAAATCATAAAGAACACAGAATCGCCAGTCTCAGGAAGTGACTCCTAACTCCCAGGAAACTTCTGAAACTTCCTGGGGAGATGAGACTTGACTAACGTGTGGAATTACAAGTATCTACAAAGACGTTGTTTCCCAGGTTTTCATCCATACTGGCTTGGGCTTTTCTGTGATGAAGTTATTTGTCTTTCCATAGTTCATGTCCTGTAGATGAGTCCTCATCCATATTCCTATAAGCAAACCAATAAACCAATCAGTTTACTATGTCAGACTTTAGTGGGATTGTTACTGTGGTCTCTCATCAGTTTCCTATCTGGGATGAATAGATGTTTTTATACATATCTCAAGAGAAGTCACATAATTCAGTATGTCTAGCTATTGATTAATTTTCCAGTAGTTTAAAAACTTTAACTGCTAATATATTATTGCTTGAAGCATGTCTTATGAATGCAAGTGGAGGTGCAATCTTAAACTAGTGTATTTAGTCGAAAACCTAACATTGCTCTCTTTAGTACTATTGATTCACAAATTATCTTGAAGTCCTTTGCAACTCTCATTACATCTCTAGCAAGCTTACCCAGAGTGGTTTTTCTCTTTCTTTCTTGGAACCACTGGCCAGAGAGCTGCTTTTCATATTCTAATGGCCTGGAGGCATTAAACAACCACTGACATCTCTCACCATGTTGCATTGATGTCTTTTCCTGTGCACAGCCATAATTTCCTGGACGATCCGCAGCTGATGAGTGTACATCTACATTGCTGTCACTATTTGATTACTGCTTGGAATAATGGATCCCTTATCTGTCAGGATCAGCAGCAATGCTGGCTTGGTTTTTATGGTCTTGGCTCTCTTCCCCCTTGAGATTCCAGGATGTTTCCTCTGAAGTCCATGGAAACACTAGCAATGAGCATCATAGCACAAGTACAAAAGTGCCTAAGTAAAGAGCAAGCAAAGACTAAGGAAAGTTGTTAGTGAAGAAGTGTCCTTGTCTTTCAAGTCCTAAAGCTCAGTAGGCATGTTTTGAGGCAGGGTAATGGAAGTCTTGGATCCTGGGAGATAGGGCTAAAATTCCATTGTAATGGGTATCCTTGCAAACAATCACTGTGGATTCCAAGTGAGATATTTCTCTTCCTTAGCACACTGCAGAACCCCATACTTTTGCTACTGTTTATGCATAGGGACCTCTAGGGAACAGGCACAAGTAAGGAATGATGCCCTGTGGCCTTGGTTCACCATCTGCTCACTTCTTTCAATTGAGTTTGCCAAGAAGAAAACCACGAAAACAGCTCATGTCAATCTCTTAATCTAGTTTTCTTAATTATATGCAATTTGAATTGGATATAAATATAACAGCATTGAGCCTAATTTAATTCAAGCATCTAACTGCTGGAAGCTATTGTGTTTTTGTCAAATGATGTAAACTCCCCCCTCCCCAATCTTTCTGTTTTCAGTTGGTCTCCGTGCCATTCACCAGATCCTCATGTTTTGCATTGGAGCTTTGGGTCATCTTTCCCACAGGTTACTCACACTGTACCTCTTCCTGTGTTTCTACTTTGCTGTGTAACTTGTGGAAGTCAATGGCATTACTACCATTTTCCCCATTATATGAATGTGTTTTATTCTTTTTATTTTGTTTTTAAAATTAATTTCAATTTATTGTCATCCATTTTTAATACTATGATGTTCTTCTGAGAACAAAATAATGATCTCAGAGAACGGGGATAAGAAAAAAGATGAGAGAAGTTAGTAAATATGTATAATGCTTTAATTTGATATTAGAAATAGATTTTTATATCCACCGTTTGAAAATTAAGAAGAAACTGACTGGTGGATCAATGGAATCTAGTAGAAGGCCCTGAAATAAATCCACACACTTATGGATACCTGATTTTTGACAAAGATGCCAAAACCATTCAATGGAAAAAAAAGACAGCATCTTTAACAAATGGTGCTGGTCTAACTGGATGTCTACATGTAGAAAAATGCAAATAGATCCATACTTATCACCCTGAACAAAACTAAAGTCCAAGTGGATCAAAGACCTCAATATAAAACCAGACACATTAAATCGTTTAGAAGAAAAAGTGGGGAAGACTCATTGGTACAGGAGAAAACTTCCTCAACAGAACACCAACAGCACAGGCTCTAAGAGCAACAATCAATAAATGGGACCTCATGAAACTGAAAAGCTTCTGTAAAGCAAAGGACACCTTTGTTTCAAAACAAAATGACCGCCTACAAATTGGGAAAGAATCTTCACCAACCCTATATCTGACAGAGGGCTAATATACAGTATGTATAAAGAGCCCAAGAAGTTAAAAAGCAACAAATCAAATAATGCAATTAAAAAATGGGGTACAGAGCTAAACAGAGAATTCTGAATAGAGAAATATCGAATGGCTGAAAAACATTTAAAGAAATGCTCAACATCCTTAGTCATCACGAAAATACAAATCAAAATAACTCTGAGATTTCACCTTACACCCATTAGAATGGCTAAGATCAAAAGCTCAAGTGACAACACATGCTGGAGAGGTTGTGGAGAAAGGGGAACCATCTTCCACTGCTGGTGGAAATGTAAACTTGTACAACCATACTGGAAATCAATCTGGTGCTTTCTCAGACAATTAAGAATAGTGTTTCCTCAAGATCCAGCTATACTACTCCTAGGCATATATCCAAAAGATGCTCAAGTACACAATAAGGACATTTCCTCAACCATCTTAGTAGCGAAACATCCTTGCAATGACTCAGATATGATTCATCTCTATACTTATTCACTTTCAGTTTTCTAATTGACTTTTTAAAATCGGATTTATAACTGATTTTTTTATATTTTAATATAATTAATTAATTAATTGATTACAATTTATTCACTTTATATTCCAGCTGTAGCTCCCTCCCTCACTCCCTCCCAATCCTGCCCTCCCTCTTTCTTCTCCCATGTCCCTTCCCTAGGACACTGATAGGGTGTTCCTCCTCCCCTTCCATCTGACCCTAGCTTATCAGGTCTCATCAGGACTGGCTGAACTGAATTCCTTTGGTAAGGCTGCTCCCCACTCAGGGGGAGGTGATCAAAGAGCCAGCCACTGAGTTCATGTCAGAGACAGTCCCTGTTTTCCTTACTAGGGGACCCACTTGGATGCTGAGCTGCCATGGGCTACATCTGTGCAAGGGTTCTAGGTTATCTCCATGCATGGTCCTTGGTTGGAGTAGCAGCTTTATTCGTAAAAGCCAGAATTTGCAAACAACCCAGATGCTCCTCAACAGAGGAATGGATACAGAAATTGTGGTACATTTACACAATGGAGTACTACTCAGCAATTAAAAAAAAAAAGGAAATAATGAAATTTGCAGGCAAATGGTGGGATCTAGAAAAGATCATCATGAGTGAGTTATCACAGAATCAGAAAGACAAACATGGTATATACTCACTTATAATTGGATATTAGACATATAATACAGAATAAACATAGTGAAATCTGTATATCTATAGAAGCTAAGCAAGAAGTAGGACCCTGGGTAAGATGCTCAGTCCTCATTCAGAAAGGCAAATAGGATGGACATTAGAAGAGGATCTGAAGCCCTCCTGTATACAAAAGACTAATGGTATGAGAAAGAAATTAGGGAAACAACACCCTTCACAATAGCCACAAATAACAACACAGTAGCTTGGTGTTACTCTAACCAAGTAAGAGAAAGACTTGTATGAAAACAAAAAACCAAAAAATAAAAAATAAAAAAAAAACAAAAAAATAAACTTCAAGTCTTTGAAGAAATAAATTGAAGAAGATATCAGAAGATGGAAACAACTCCCATGCTCATAGCTTGGCAGGATTAACATAGGAAAAAAAGGCCATCTTACCAGAAGCAATCTACAGATTCAATGCAATTCCCATCAAATTACCAACATAATTCTTTACAGACCTTGAAAGAAAAATTGTCAACCTCATATGACATAAGAATAGCATGGGGTTCTGCAAATGGGTGTGGATTGTTTACTGATTTTACTTTATCAATTACTATTCTCAAAAGAGGATAACTCTTTCCATCATTGTACTCTTTTAGGGTTGTGAATAACCAGTGATTATCACAGGATTCAGTCAGAAGTCAAGCTCGCAAAGACCTCTGGGCTCCTGTCTTCCTATTCTTGATTCTCAGGATTCTCTTGGGAAATGAACTGGTATAGCAACAAATAACTTCTGGACTTGTGTTAATATAATTCATTTGGATTACTGCAATGCATTTAATATTCATATGTACAATGACGTAGTCTTAACTATTGCTCTCATTTTGCAGATGAAAAAACTGATGCACTGAAAAAGACATTTAGGTGATGGATTATTGGTTCATGTATGTAAGCAGGCCTGAGAATGAAAGATGGAGTCTAATATACTTTCAATTAAATCAACAAACCTCCTGGTGCTCCTCCTCATCCTCCTCATAATTTTCCTTTCCCTCCTCATTTATATTTTTGGTCAGTTCAAGAACTTTCAGACATGCTCTTCTCTGGGTCGAGAGCGGCTGACCCTGAGTGCAGTGCTTAGCCTCGCATCCTGAGCGTAACATTTTAGCTTTTTATGGTAGCCAACCATGCTTGGGGATACTGTCCATTGGTACAAAGTCCCAATATATTTCTAATATCAGAGATCAGACCTCTACTCTTGCCTGATGCGTCTAAAACAAAAAAGGGGAACTGTAGAGAGCTGCGTAATACCACGCCTTAAAGATGGAGCTGGTTTCCGCCTTCCACCTTCCCGACTCTCTGTCACAAACAACTCCATATTTGGCTAAGGCTGAGGATCTGGCTTGCTTCTGTGTATGTGGACCTATTTGCATTGCCCACGAGGCACGCTGGGGTTGGCTACCCAGAGGCTATTTTAAGCTGTGGGCTGGCTTTCCCCAGGGTTAGAAGATTGTCCAAGGTTCCTGAATAAACTGCATTGAGAAGA
>REGO01000417.1:1427027-1451955 GCA_010120015.1 Rhombomys opimus
TGGGCTACATCTGTGCAGGGGTTCTAGGTTGTCTCCATGAATAGTCCTTGGTTGGAGTATGAGTCTCTGGGAAGTTCCCTGTGTTCAAATTTTCTTGTTCTGTTGCTCTCCTTGTGGAGACCCTGTCCTCTCCAGCTCTTACTATTTCCCACTTCTTACATAAAATTCCATTCACTCTGCCCAACAGTTGCCCATCAGGCTCAGCATCTGCTTTGACAGTGTCTTTTACTGACCCCAAATTCCCAAACTAGGCTAGGCTGGTTGGCAAGAAAGCTCCAGGAATCCACCTGTCTCTGCCTTCAAAGTACAAATTTATACCACCACACCTAACTTGCAAAAATGTCGTCTAGGAGATTGAGCTCAGTTTCTTCTGCTTAAGCAGCAAGTGTTTTACAAATAAGGTAACCCCAGACCATTAACAGCTTTGAAATTATCAAGAATTCCATCTTCCGGACTTGTTGCTCTTGTAGAGGAGGCGATTGGATTCTCAGGACCCATGTCAGTGATTTTCAACCGCCTATAACTCCAGCTCCAGGGGATCCCATCCCATGCTTCTGGTCTCTGAGAGCAACTGCACTTATTTTCCCACACAGAAAAATGTGCATACACTTAATTAAAATAAATGTTAAAGAATTCTGTTTGTTACTACACTGTATTAGATTTTCAAGCCAACAATTACGTTGAGCCGGGAAGAAAGGATACATTAGAAAATAACAAAGGAGGAGAAGGCAGAAGAGGTGAAAGTTGGACGTAGATATGGAGGGATGTCTGAGAGTTGCTGGAGGGGTTAGAGCTGTACGTAATTTAAATCCATCTTCATATGAACTAAGTACATTAAATATTTGCATAAAATATCAAAGAAGTAACAAAAAATAAGAAATCTGGACACAACTAAAGCTACAGGCAGATAAGGCCAATTTTCTGCCTTTCTTCATTATGGTTTCCCTGTATGCCTTTCCAAAATGAAAGAGCAGCCAAATAAAATACAGAGATCAGTAAGGTTTTGTTTTGTTTTGTCTCTTGATAGAATTATAACCAGGAAATAAAAGATCAACTAGACAATGGCTCTGGACAAAAAGCGAACCACAGAGAGGCAGAAATCTGCCAGCTCTCCTAGAAGCAGCATTTTTGTTTGTTTGTTTGTTTGTTTACTGAGTGATCCTCATAGTCCGTGAGGTAATTAACCAAGGAAGGGACTTTTTGAAGCCACTCAGCTATACTAAAAGTGAATTTCTTAATCTTAATTCCATCTGTCTAGGTAAACCATGCTGAATCTAGAGGAATTAATTGACAGTGGATACTTAAACGGATTTTATCCCTTGTTACCAGTCTCTAATAGATCTATCTACCTAATGTAACTCATTCATGTGTTTTATCTCACCAGACTCAGACAGACGGTAACTAATGAATCTGCTTCATAGATACTAAGAAGCTAAAAGGTGAGGAGACAAATCCACCGCCAGAGCTGGAGAGACTAGAATTAAAGCAAAGGCTTCAGTGGGGATAGTTCAAGTAATTAGCCAAGCCAGGAGTAAAAGGGCTAAAAAAACGTGAAACTCATTTCCTGCTGGCGCCAGTCCCTAACCCTGCTTTTAATTTTCAGGCTTCAAGCAATTACTTCCTTCAGTCTGAGCAGGGTTTTTAGTCATAATCATGGAATAAGGAAACTTGAATTGGCTTTTCACTTTAGTGAGGTTTGAGATGTTTTAAATCACAAACCAATATAGATAGTTATAAACAAGCCTCAGGGGGACACTCTGTTTAAAAAATGGTTTTCAGAACTGAGACTTCCACATTTTGAAATATTCCTCTCTTTCTCAGTAAATACAACACAGCAGATTAAAACTCATTCTTCATTCAAGCAATTTCAGTAGAACTTTGGGAATCTCAGTGATATATCAGTGTGGAGATCAATTCAACATGGCTTTTGCTTCTAATTATATAATTTTTTAAAATTTTCAACAAAAATGATAACAAAAATGTAAATAGCACCATTTGTTATCAAGCAAATGTTCATTAAGCTTTCAACAAACTGACATTTTGCCTACCATGCCGTTATCATTTCTACCCTCCCTCTTCCATCTCTCTTCCATCCCCTTTTCCTCCCTCCATTCTTCTTCAATCTCTTCTTTCGTTCTCTTTCTTCCCTCCCCTTCTCTCTTTCTCTCTCCTGTTTTGCTTTTCCATTAAACTTTTTATCAGCACTTATTAATTGATTGTGTGAACAAAATAATGATGTTCTTTATAACATTTCATACATGTATACATTTTGATTACCTTCAACCTTCGGTTATCACATCCTCCTTCTTGATTCCACTGTTCCTTTCCTCTGCCTATGTGGCCTCCTTCTACTTTCAAGCATTATCTTGAATGTTTCCTTTATTTCTTTATTATTGCAGACATATAGATATGTAAATACAACCTTATGAGTTTATTTAGTATGGCATATATGTGTATGTTTTTAGAGTTGTCCACTTGATGTTGATAACCAATTATGGGAGTAGTCATTGGGAAATAATGATTTTCCCCTTCTCAGCAGCCATTAATTGCCTGTGGCTCTTCAATTATTAAGCATAGGCCTTGTCAGATTTCTCCCATCCACTTTGGCATATCAACTAGTGTTTTCATTGTTTAGGTCTTGTTTAGTCTATTATATTGTTGATATTATGCTTCCCCCAAGAGGCAATATCAGGCATGATCAATATCGTTTTGAGTTGTTGATCAGGGCAGTCCAAGAGAACCTAAAAGGAATATACTGACATTACTGACATTTGCTTTGGTTGTTTCCCAGAACTTGAAGTCAAGTCCTTATTGCTAAAGACACCACACAATTTGGACAACGAACTTCAAGAAATCAAGCTATCTTTTACCCAGAAGCTTCCTCCCTGTGTACTAGATCTAGTACTGTAAGTTGTCATGCAAGATACTAAGAGAGAAGGATAGTCAGTATCCCTCCTCAGTGGTGATGTATATGAACCACAGCAATGACCAGCACAAGATATAGCACAAAGGTACAACAATGGCCCGTATATCTTGAGGATAACCACAAGCTGTCTAATGAAAACCAAGATGTATTCAACAGGAGGAAACTTCTACTGCCATTTTCAAAAACCAGTGAAATTTGTAACTTCATTGTAAATACTTATTTTTATACCAAAGATAAGTGTAGCTGTCACTCTTTACGGAAGTATCTTAGTTTGGCAAAGGAGACCATTAGAGAAAGTCACAACTGGTCAAAATGCAGACAACAACTGACTAGGAGTGCCCATCCCCAGCTGATGATTCTATAATCCAAGGCCTATACCCAAGGTTCAGGAAACATCTGGGAGGAAAGATTTTAAAAGCAAAAGATCCCGGATGTCTGCAGTGAGGTTTTGCTCGCCCTCCCTCCCCATCTTCCTCTCTTCTCTTGCTTCTTTCCTGACCTCTCCCTTACTTTTTTTTTTCTTTGTTCAGCTATATAACCCTGGCTGGCCTGGAACTCAGCAACACTCTTGCTTCAAGATCCTGTAGCACTGAGATTACAGACACGTGCCAAGGTTTTTTGGCTCATCATACACTTTTAAAATGGATTAAAATAAAGTTAAATTTATTGTTCATATTATAGGAAAGATAGAAACATAGGAAAGATAGAAACATGAGCTGAACCACAGCATCTAATAATAACTTCAAGAACTTGTTGCAATGACTATAAGACCCATCATATCTAAGGAGAGTGAAAAAGTACTTCCCATATAAAATGTACACATTTGTACATGAGCATCTGCTGGCAACATTCCTTTCACACAGACACCAGCATATCTGGACAGGAATAGCAGAGGAAGAACCGCAACAGGGACATACTGAGCCTCAATTTCCTGGGAGTGGAACAGGAGTGCGAATAGTGGAAAGATGAAATAAACAAATAGTTCATAGAAAATGAACAACACTGAATATGGCCTGGAATCTGAAGAGTTAACAGTAAAAGGGCAGCACCCCAAATCTCTCCTTTGAAAATGTCTTAATATTGTCTACATTGAAAACATGGCAAAGCTCAAGCAACGACAGAGAAAATCAGAGTAGCCTCAAATCAAATACTAAGGACCTGAAGGTGCTCTTGAAACTTCTTCAGAAATGTAACAAGTGGAAAATATGCAGCACTGGCTCTGTCTGATTCAGCTGAGCTTCAGAGGCAATCAGCAAGTTCTTGACTATGAAAGGCTTGAGAACATATACCAGCTGCCTCCCAGAGAATTGTTTGTAATCATTGATTTCATTTTTTTAAATTATATTTCTATTATAGTGATAAATTTTAATTTGCTTTCAATATTTAATCAGAATTTTATCTCAGTGCTTGAAAATGTAGAAAAAAATATTCACATGCAAGGGTAATTTGTAGACATTGATAAAGATTTTCCATTCGTTTTTCAAACATAAGAGCTTACATTTTCAACCTCCTAATCATATTTCAGTTGTGGATGATTATCTCCGCAAGGCATTAGAAGTGTTGATTCCAGTTGATATCAATCACAGCAAGTTTATCAAGTCATTGGGAAGGTATTTATCATTAAGCATTGACTTAAAATCTGACTTATGTCAGAGAATTAACAGGTGCTCAGGCATTTTGCTGTGGAAGTCATTTCTGGTCTTTATTTCCAACTACTGCTTACAAAGTTAGTTAGTTAGTTAGTTAGTTAGTTAGTTAGTTAGTTAGTTTTTTCTGCCATGTTGTGGAAAGTTTTCTTGGGGTGGTGGGGAAACAAAGCCTCCTGATTGTGTGAGGTTTATATTGTGCCTGATCACTTACATTTTTGGATGTGAGCCCAGCCTTTAACAGACTAGCCATTTCTCCAGGCCTGCCTGGTCCCTTCCATCTGATCAATCACAGGAGAGGGGGAACTAGTTCTTTGTGTGGGGAAATAGTAGCTCTTCTGAGCAGGAACACAGGCAGAGGAAGCATGCATTTTTTTTTAATCTGGTGCAGTAGCACAGGTGAAGAATTGCCTAGTTGGAGTTTCTTCTAGTCTCTGTTTAAACATAGACTAAGTTTATTATCTTATGTGCCTGCTCACTTATAATGTAGGAAGACAGAAAATGAAGAAGGGCAAGAGAAATTAGTGTATCCTATCACTTTTTAGCAAATTCCAAAGATGTAGTTAAAGGAAATCTGGAAAAGGTATTGTTAAGTTATGTATAATCATCCTCATTCTTAGTGCTTCCATTAGAAAAGACAAAGCTGTTATTCCATGAATATTTAAAAAATTCAGTGATGCCCAGAAGCTTCAACCTTCCCAGGACTGTAACTGGTATAACCAAGTGAAGGAGAAAATTCAATCATTGCTTTAGTGAGGTGTGTATGTGCATGTGCATGCATATGTGTGTGTACGTGTGTATGTGTATGTCTGTGTTTAGATGTGTGCATATAAGTATATGTTCACATGTGCATGGAATGTGAAATGATTTGTTTTTTATGGTTCCCTAATGAAAGGCTAATAATACTCTTATAATAATTTCTTCATTCCTCTTCACTGCAACTGCATTTTATAAATGATAAACATCCTTTCATATTAAGTAGGTTTTTTGTCAATGTAATTTTCTCAAAATATAGCATATATTAAAAAATATCAAAGTGGTTTTACAATGAAGATATATCACCACATGCATCACTGGTCCTCTGCTTAGTGGAGTATCATGACACTAACTGTAGCATTAACATGGCAGCTGTAAGATAGTTGGCAATTGAGATTTGGGCCGTCCTAGTCCTAAATTTTTAAGTTTTTGTGAAGAGCTAAGCTAGATCTCCATGAAAGTTATAAAAAATATCTGAAAAGAATCTGAATAGTTGGCGAGTGCAATTATTGATTTTTGATCTAAAACCTCCCAATTATGGAAAATATGTTATAAAGTAAAATTCAATAATAATTTTCACAATGAAGTTTGAAACTTTGATTTCTGTAAATATCTCATTGAATTAATTTCATATATCTGGCCGACTCCGTGGCATGTATGAATAGCAACATAGATCAGTTACAAATTTTGTTTAAAATAACTTTAGAAGGAGAAAGAACAAATACCCAAGTAAAGTGCTGGCTGATGATATTCCATTTAAATAAATATTACAGCAGTCTCTGGAAGAGGTGCCACCTTGTGAAAATTCGTTACAAAGATGACAGTTTATAGGAGAGTTCGGAGAATGAACAAATGCCCTGTGTTTAAGCAAGATTACCCAGGGGAGTTGGGACAGCAAGTACATTGTGAATATTTCCTTGGAGATGAGAGCAGCGAAAACGTTCTGAGTAGAGCATTAAAATTAAATGCATGATAGTGATTTCATAGTAGGGTGCTCCAAAAATTATCTTTTTCATAAAATCAGTGAGAGCATAGGCAAAAATGCTTAAAATTAAGTTTTCTTCCCCAAACATTTAGTAATGACTCAGCTTAAAGCAATCCAGAGAATGTTCATGTAAGAAATAAATTTGAACTGGAAGCTTTCGGCTGACAGTAACCCAGATAAGCCCTGATTAAACTTGGTGGGTTCATAATACACAACCAGTAGACAAAAACCTGAGAAATGTGGGGAAGAGGTGGCTGAGGTTGGAAGAAGATCACAGGCGACAGTGGCCAGTTTGCAATGTGTACATATTTGAACCTAGAAAACCTGGAAACAACCCAGATGTCCCTCAATGAAGGAATGGATACAGAAATTGTGGTACATTTATGCAATGGAATACTACTCAGCAATTAAAAACAAGGAAATCATGAAATTTGCAGGCAAATGGTGGGATCTAGAAAAGATCATCCTGAGTGAGGTATCCCAGAAGCAGAAAGACAGACATATATATTCACTTATAAGTGGATACTAGACCTATAAGATAAGATAACATAAACATACTAACATCTGCACACCTAAAGAAGCTAAACAAGGAGGACCCAGGGTAAGAAGATCAATCATTACTTAGAAAGACAAATGGGATGGACATTGGAAGTGGGAGAAAATGAGAAGCAGGACAGGAGCCTACCATAGAGGGTCTCTGAAAGACTCTACATAGCAGTATATCAAAGCAGATGCTGAGACTCATAACCAAACTTTGGGCAGAGTGTAAGAAATCATATGAAAGAAGAGATTAAGACCTGGAGAGAACAGAAGCTCCACAAGGACCAAATACGTCTGGGCACAGGGTCTTCTCCGAGACTGATTCTCCAACCAAGGACCATGAAGGGATATAACCTAGAACCCCTGCTCAGACGTAGCCCATGGCAGCCCAGTATCCAAGTGTGTTCTCTAATAAGGGGAACAGAGACTGTCTCTGGCATGAACTCTATGGCTAGCTCTTTAACCTCCCCAGCCCCCGCCCCCCACCATGGGAGGAGCAGCCTAGCTAGGCCATAGAGGAGAACATTGCAGCCAGCCCTGGTGAAACCTAATAAGCTAGGGTCAGATGGAAGGGGAGGACGACCTCCCCTATCAGTGGACTTAGAGAGGGGCAAGGAGGAGATGAGGGATGGAGGTTGGGATTGGGAGGGCATGAGGGAGGGGGCTACAGCTGGGACACGAAGTAAATAAACTGTAATAAATATAAATATAAATATATATATGTAAAGAAAACATTAATGCTCATGAAAATGAAATTTAAATAAAGCCATTTTTTAAAGAGAAATGACCAGAAAGTTTTATAATATTTTAACTACCTTTTCCTTCTGCCCTTAGCTTCAAGGTTCCTTTGAAAATTAAGAGCCTATTCCAACCAAGGACCACACATGGAGAGCACCTAGATCCCCTCCTGCTCTTAGGAAGCCCATAGGCTGCTCATTTTCCAAGTGGGTACCCTAGTAAGGGGATCAGGAGCTGTCTCTGACATGAACTCTTTGACCATCTCTTTGATTATCTCTCCCTGGTGGGCTGGGGGTGTGGAGCCTTGCCAGGCCACAGAGGAAGATGATGCATCCAGCCCTGATGAGACCTGGTAGGCTAGGGTCCGACTGAAGGAGAGGATGTCCTACCTTCTCAGTGGACTAGGGAAAAGGGCATAGGAGGAGAATAGGGAGGGTGAGTGTTACTGGGAGAGATGAGAGGGATGGGTATATCTGGGATACAAAGTGAATATATTGTAATATATAATAATAATAATAATAATAATAATAATAAATTATTAAAGGTAATAAAAAAAGAAATTTAGGAGCCTATAGTTTCTGTAACAGTCAGCTGTCTGATAGACACTAGAAGAGGCAGGTGACACTGGTGATCTAGAAAGTCCCTAGGGAATGTTCATCACCAAAAGGCTTTTGATTCCTTGAGACTCTCCAGGAGATTATCTTTATATTACTTAATTAACAGTTAGTGTTAACAGATTTTTCTTCAAGAATTTTTGAAGTAAAAAATAATAATAATAAAAAAAACAATGTCAATAGTTTACTGTTATAGTTGTTTCACGGAGTAGATTTCTGTTTAAAATAATTTTAGAAGGAGAAAGAAAAGTAGTATTAATGTTATATGACATTAATAACTATTAAAGACTTTAAAAAGAAAACAACTTGACCATATGTTTACATGGGGACTAAAAGAGGTATGATCTTCTTTTGATTCTAAGAAGGCATACACAGGGGCAAAGCTCTCTGTATGAGCATGGTTGTGTGGTTGCTCTGAAAAGAACTGAGAAAATCCTAAGATTTACACAAACCATGGAAGGCTTGTGTAGGTGAGTAACAAAGGCAAAGGCAGGTGAAGGCAGCGCTGTAACATTCTCAGCAAACGCTCAAAGACACTTAAGGAAACCTATATTTAGTTAGATCAATATACTAGCAGAGCAGAAACTTCATTTCTTACCTAAAAGTTAATTCAAGGTGTATTAGAGGGAGGCTTAACATTTAAACTAAAATTGTACAAATCTTAGAAGAAAACAAGCAAGAATGTTGATGATTTCTTAGATGTGGCATCAAAACTGTAAGTGGTGTATTGTTCTTTAACAAAATTAAACATTTCTGTACTTTTCTACAGAAAGTGATCAGATTAGCCACATAATACAACAACAATATAAACTTGTAAAGGTCTAGTTTCCACACTATAAAGAATTTTCAGAATTCAACAATATAAAAATATACGGTAAGATCAGGCAAAGGATTTCAAATTTTGTGCCTCCCCGGAATAAATACAAACTTTCAATGACACTCAATATCGTTAATCATTAGGGAAATTCAACCCCAAACCTACAGCAAGATATCACACCAAAGATATCAGGATGTTGTCAAACAAAGAGAAAATAACAAGTGTTGAAATGGATTTCGAGAAAACAGAACCTTCAGTGAGACTAAGTTGGCACAATAAGAAAAAAAAAACATGAATAATTCTAACAATCGAAAGATGAAAATATACCCACATACAAGTATTCATCAGTGCTTATTTATAATTATTCGTAATAATCATGTCTTGGAAAATTTGTACTTGTCCATGAACTAATGAAAAAACAATCCATTCATATAGGTATCCATACAATGTAATATCACTCAAGCATAATGAAACATCGATATTTCTTATGGATGAACTTTGAAAGTGTGTGAAGAGGATTCTGTTTCAAGTCCTCCAGACCTCAGTATCACTGACACCATCTTAGAGGCATTATTCTGACCTTAAAACAGAGTACAAGGGCCCCGGCATCTGCCAAAATGGGAATAAACACCTAATCCATCAAAGACCTACTCCATAGTTCCACGAAAGTCCCTAAATATACTATTCTTGTGGTTTATTTCTTTATTTCTTTATTTAATTTTATTTTTGGCTTCTGTAGATCTGCTTCTTGCTTACTGAAGTGTGACAACCAGGATGTGCTTTTCCTGTGTGTGTGTGTGTGTGTGTGTGTGTGTGTGTGTGTGCGAGGCAAAGGGCTGTAGAGTTCTGGGCTGTATGCTTTGGGCAAGTTCCCCATGTGCCCACTGCCTGGCAATAATGATTTTCTTGTTGATTTTAAGAGTACCCATGTGGTGGTTTCTGGAGGGCCTACCCAAAAACAAATTCACCACATAAATTTTCTATATTATATGACTATATAATAATGTATAGCATATGCTGCATACATAATATATAGGGTAATTACATATAACATGGTTATATATTATATATAAGTGCATTGATAACACTGATGGAGAACAGGAGTTTCTGGAGTGATGAAAAGTTTTAGTACTTTCACAACGTTGTGGTTGCCAAATTTTGCAATTATGCCTGAATTTATTTAATTGTATAATTTAGATGTGTGAGTTCTGTGGTATGTAAGATAAATTTCAAAATAACG
The DNA here is from genome assembly GCA_010120015.1 of Rhombomys opimus. Classification (NCBI taxonomy): domain Eukaryota; kingdom Metazoa; phylum Chordata; class Mammalia; order Rodentia; family Muridae; genus Rhombomys; species Rhombomys opimus. The sequence continues at coordinate 1,437,290 of REGO01000417.1, forward strand.
AAGGTAAAATCAATATGTAGAGATCATTGTCTGGAATGACTCTGAGCAGCTACACAGAAACTTTCTCTGAGAAACAAAAATTTGATATAAACTTTATGAATGTAACCACTTAAGGGCACCAGAGTGTCACAGGAAGGAAGCAGGCCATTGTCCCCTGCCTAGATATGGAGTGCACTGGAAACTGATTCTGCTGGAGGGGAGGCTGGTGGTAAGAATTTAAAGCTTTGAAACCCTGAAAAGCCCAAGTGGAATTTCATTGTATAAAACAATATGGGTGGGGTGGACAGATAAAAGAAGCCGAATGGGCATATAATATTTACTAGTGACAATGTAGATTAAAAGAAAATAACTCTGAAAATTAGAGAAAGAGGTCCCCCCCCACCCCGGGTTGGAGAATTCTAATGCTAGCAAATTCCCGGCCTTAGGAGCTTAACTTTAATCAGGCCACATTGTGAAACACTTCAGGCTTCGGTGTTATAGCAAAGAATAGAGCAATCAGATAGCAATTAGTGATAGTAAGAGCTGGGCATAGTAGCTATTGTGGTAGATCAGCCAGGAATGGAAGAGGGAACCGGCAGAGGATACCAGGTGAACTCTGGTCAAACCACAGTCATCTCTGGAAGAGTCTGTGATTTTCCAGGCTTGTCTTCTGAGGAACAGCTCAGGAGCTATACACCTCAGGAGAAATCAAAATAAATGAAGTAGTACAGTTAAATCACAAAACAAGAATACAAATAGGACAATGACTAACCATTAGGAGGTAGGCATGAATACTCAACACTTACATGATATGATATTTATATGTTAATTTTTCAACAAAATATCATGATACACTTAAAGAATTAGGAAAGTGTGACTAATCCACAATATGCAAAAAGAAAGGCAAAATAAACTGTCATTACGGGGGTCACACAATGAACTTAGTAAGTGAAGCCTTCAAAGCAGTCGTTACAAACACGTCCAAAGAGCGAAGGGAAACCATGTTGAAGAAAATGAATCTATCTATAATGATCACATCTTATCACAGGCAGTCAAGACAACACTCAACATGATGTAAGAAAAAAAAAGAAATTGTAGCTGGAAAGTATAATAATCAAGATAAAGGATTTGTTGCATTAATTAGCAAATGCAACATTACATTTGAACTTTTAGAAAGGAGGATACACAAATGTAGACATTATATAACAAGCAATGGTTTGCCTTATGAAAGAACAAACTGTAAAGGGAGTTAAGAAAAACTGGAATTTCACAGAAATGTGAGAATGTGTGTTTCTTACACTTGTCATCACTTTAGTGGTGGGGTTGTTTAATCCCATCTCTTTATGTCTTTATATTAAATGTATAGTCAGTCAGTAACTACATTAGCAGAACTGTCATAGTAAACAAAAGTTCATTACTAACAGCTCAAGAAGGCCAATGACTTAAGGACAAATTAATATTTAAAAAAAGGTATTGATTTAGAAACTAGAACACCAAAAAGATAGATTCTGTCGACAACAATGGCCATCTTGCGTCAGGATGCTTACGTAGAGAGCTGTTGGAAGGAATGTCAGAGAGGTGGGCACCGGGATAGTTGCAAATTCCGGGGAAGCTTGGAGTCTGGGCTGGGCTGCCTTTCTGATACCCTGGATTCAGTTACCCATTGACCAGAAATGTTGGCTTCTGCTAACACAGTGAAAAGTTACTGATTGCAGATTATTAGGATTTAGACAAATTTAACTCCTTTTCCCAGGAAATGTTAATTCAGAAATTAGTTTTTAGAATACAAAAGGAATATGCTCCTCAGAGAACAAGGAAAGACAGGAAAAAAGGCTGAACCTGGGGAGATAGGGGAACATTCCCACACCAATGAGTCATGAGGTAACTGAAAGATTGCAGTTTCTGGGAAACATTCTGAAAGGCAACTCTTTCCAGAGGAATTTGAGCTGTTAACTGCCTTAAGTAAAAACATGGTCCTTAGAGCCCAGCTCTGTGACCTCCAAAGGGAATGACTCTATAATTCAACACATAGCAAGTAGAGCGAGACTTCTATTCCCTCGGGTCTTCATTCAGTGGCACTCAATTAATGATCTCATGGAATTTGTCACTTGTAGCTAACTGAACTTACATACACCTTGATCAAGATCTGCCTTCCCTCACAAGAGGCACAGAGGAAGTAGGTTGACACATTAAATGGGCTAAAAACAAAACCTGTCAACCCAGGAACACTATCTCCAAAAATGAAAGCAAAAGTTATGTTCAGATTAAACAAAAGCTGAGAATTTATTGCAAGAAAACCTGTTTTTCAGGCAGAAGGGAAGTGAATCCAGAGAGGAATTTAAGATAAAGTGAACTGGTAGAGTAATTCATAGAAAACTTGTGAAGTAAGCAATGTTGCCTATTTTTTCCTTCTTTCCTAACTGATTTGAAAACAAAAATATAAAAATATGTATATTTGTGACTATATTTTGGAGAAATAGTATATGGAAATATTATCCCACAATTGTGGTAGAAAAGAGGTGAGTATGCACAAAATGTTTATTGGCGCAAGGAGATAACGTTCAAATACACAAGAAGAAATGGGAAAAAAACTCAGCCCTGAAAGAATGAAGGTTACTACAAACAAAGTGTATTGTAAAATGGTCTTCTCTCAAGTTTCAACTTCTGTGATAAATATAATATGTAAAATACACCAAAAGGTTTGCAAGTTTTGTAGATGTGTAGGAATATTGAAGGGTTGTGGGGGAAAGAGAGAGAGAGAGAGAGAGAGAGAGAGAGAGAGAGAGAGAGAAATAGTTTCCTTATAAGGCAAGAATGCCTCAAAGACAACTGCACAACTAAAAGTCCACCCCAGCACGATTTCCAGCTCCTGTAACCCGGAAACCTGGAAGACGTACAACCTGGAGGCTGTTCAACACCTTGGAGAATGTGCTGTTCTTTCCAGGTTACTCGGTCTGAAACTCCTTTAGGCAGCTCAGCTGGTCTCTGACTCTTCCAGATGTTTCAGCTGATCTGAGCCTTTTCTAGGCAACACAGCTAGTCTAAGACTGTCTCTCAGAAATCCTTACTGGTTCCCATGTATATCCATACTCACTAGAAACTAAAGTGAATCTGGTTAGTTTTAGGGATTTCCTGAAGTTTAGCTTGTTTACTTCCTGAGCTTAAGGACCTTCCTTGCAGGATAGAATGCTTTATCTTGGACGACATTGGCATATAACACATCTCAGTACTTTAAAAACAGATGCATGACAAAGACAAATAAATGGAGAGATGCTCTATGTTTACGAAAAAGAACATGCAATATTATCAGTGTATTGGTTTTTCTTAACTTAGTGTGAGGGATAATGCAACAAAAAACATAAACACCAGCAAGTTACTTTGTGGACATGGACAAACACTAAAAGTTTTATGAAGAAGCATATAGCTTAGAATAGCTATATTTGCCATATTTTAAACTTTTTAACTGTTAAACCTATGATTGGGTAGTAGACAGATGAACACTCTATAATCCTACACTAATTTTCCAGTGCCTTGTTATTTTATTTGAAAATGATGACCATTATATTCTGTGGCATATTACCCAAGTGAATCCTGTACTATAATCACAAGGTGTTCAAAAATATGAATATGACTTTTAATTTTTCATTGTTTTTTCTAATTATCTGTAGTTATTGTGTAATCATATTTTATTGTGAGAGACTTTCCTTGTGGAGATGTGAAATACACACACACACACACACACACACACAATTGCACCGAACTCCAACTTGGTAAGCCAATAGGTTTTGATTAGTGTCATTCACAGGAGCAGGGATGGGTCAAAAGCAGGCTCATCACTGAAAAACCCACCCCAACACTGGCCACAACTCAGGAAAACTGCATCCCTGAAGCACTGAATTCCTTGCAGGCACGTCTACAGGTCTGAGAATCTTTTCTCTGCTACTTTGTGGGTCAAATTCTCCTACTCCAGAGTTTCTGGCTTCTATAAACTGGGGAGAGAACTTTCAAGTTCCAGCTTTCCTTGCATGTGACATCTTTTTACTTACTTAGTTTCATGAATCTCCTCCCTCCACCCCCTGCCCCAGGGAATGTTTCAGCTGCATAAACCCTACTACATCGCATGCCCATATTCCCAAAGAATGTTTTCTTCACTCAAAGCATTCCCAAATTACATGGTCTGGGTGCTCCAGACCATGTCCTCTGTCTCTCACATGGCTGTGAAGAGGGTCAGTGTGTCAACCTGCTGCTGCTGCTGCTGCTGCTGCTGCTGCTGCAGCTACCACCACCACTACCACTGCTGCAGCTCCACCTTGCCACCTCCAGTGCTTTGCAGAGCTCTTTGCAGCTCTTCTGTAGTAAGCTTCCCAGCTGATGCCCTGGAACAATCAAGATTCACCCCTTACACTTTAGGAGCTACTTTGCAAACTGCTCTGAATGTTCCTGAACCAATCTGCTTCTTTAACTTCCAAGGTGATTTCCTGGGGGCTTTGCAAACTATCCTCATGAACCTCTGGTATCTATGATTTCCATAGAACTCAGTGGCTTCATTCAACTGTAGATACTGTTCAGTCTGGATTTAGATAAGCAAGGCCAAATACTTTGGCTGAGTTGGCATAGGTGTGTTTCATGTAGGTTTATGGTTCCATGTCTGTGCTTAGGGTTAAATCTTCATATATGACCCTGCATTGTGTCAGAGATGGACTCGACCATTGTTTTTGTTGGCAACTTACTGAGGCTAGAATGGAGTTTCAAGAAGTGCACATAAACATGCAGACTGCAATACTGAGGCAAATCTCTCCAAAACTGAAGCAGTGCATGGAAAGCTTCTACCATGATGCTCTTGGAAGCTGGTCTTTAAGCATCCTTGGTCGGTTCACAAGAAAGAGGCAGAATTCAACATCTCAGTGAGTTTGTTCCTTGTGATCTATATTCTAATCTTCATGTCTGTCTCTAAGCCATCTCCTCAGGTTGCCTGAGAGGTTCTACCTACCCTATACAGGAGCTTTTCTCTCCAAAAGCAGTTGTACCCCTTAAAGTTGAGCTTCTGGACTAGGAGAGTGGTTCTAAAGGGTTTCTTTCCTTGTTTGAAAGCACTGCGAAATTACAGCTTGGGAGAAATATCACCTCTTAGTATCAGGAATAAACTTACTTTGATTTACAGCTTGTAAGAAATATCACTTCTTAGTATCTTAGAGTAAACTTACTTTGACAATCTGTTTCAGAGGGAGGATAAGAAGCTGTGTATACTAGCAGACAGGTATTCGCAGATGAGACCACTGGCTTGCAGCTGCTGACTCATCACACATTATCCCTCGAGGGGAACCGTGTCAGCATTCATAACTGCCCAACTGTTAAGTTATGTAAAAGCTGAGATAAACAATTGACATTTATTGTTAGCATAGGTAGCTTAGAACCTAGTGAATTTTAACCCATCCTTCCAACAATGTAATGAGTCAGGTGCTGACATCCCTCATTTATACACAGGAACCAGTCCCTGCCAGCTGAAGTCACGCCTCTGCAACACCGCACAAAGCAAGTACTACGGGGATTGAACACTCATATGTTGTGACTTCATTTATGTTTAGCTTTATTGAAGCAATGAATAAAACAAACACAAAATAGGAAAAATACTACATGTGTTTTCAGAAATATTATTTGAAAATAATCTTTTCTTCTGTATAATTGCCCGATTTGAACATCATGAATAAAATTCTTGATATGGAGAAAGGGGAGACTAGGGGAGACAAGGGGAGACATGGGCATAAAGAATGCCCATGAGAAGTGTTCTGGATGTTTCAGGTTTATGATATGTAAACATGTTTTGTTATAATCCCAAGTTTGAGATTTTTAGTTTGTTCATACCTGTTAATTTTCTCATGGGGAGCATGGTCTTTGCCAGTTGAAAATAGTCGATTTCTGTTGGCCTTGAGGGGTGTAAATATGATAGCCCAAAGGAAGAAGGTGTGGTAGCTTAGAGGAGACAGGAGGATGCCTGCCGCACCTCCTGGTTTGTTGGTTACCTGAACTTCTGGGTTTCCAGATGATGGGTACTGGTATTTTCCCAAAAAGAATCCTATGACCCCAGCCACCAGGAAGAAGTAAAGAAGACTAGGTCCCCTTTTCCCTTACAACCTTCTTGTTCCCCTTCCTGGGGTTGAGGAGTTGAAAAAGAGGTATAAACTTTAAGGAATCCCCTTAATAAGGTAGGGTTTGTGAAACAAAGAAGCATAAACTTAGCTTTTGAAATATGTTCCTTTCTTGCAAAGGCAAATGATAACTATGGTACAGATCCATGAAAAAGTCTAATGCTGGGAGAAGAGTCCAGGAAAGACCATTTCACGTTGAGACTAAGTCTACAGTTCTAGGGAGAACAAAGTCCCTTGCTAGGAAAAATAACCAAATATCAGCAAGAGAATCGGGATGATGGACCAATTAAAAAACACCTTACATCTAACCTAAAGGGAACAATCAAAACTATCCTTGCTGGTTAGTTTATGACGACAACGGGAGAAGCTCTGATTTATGTATCTGTGTGAGGAAAGTAGGTTGCAGCATAAGCAAGAGAAGTTTGTGTTTAACTGCTGTGGAAGATGGGTTTGAAATAACGGCTTTTATGGGCCATTGAGATTGAGCTCAGTCCGGAAGATCTCTTCCCTGAAAATGTTCTAATTTACCTGTTTACAGAACATTTAAATCATTTTTAGGTGTCGATTCCAAATAAAATGATCATATGTAATATTTAGGATCGTCCTGGCAATACATACATTTTCTTTTTAGAATTAAAGAAATACAGTATGAGGCAAGGATGTGAGTTCATTTTTTCTTCTGTTAAGTGCTGTCATTACCATGTGTTAAATAATCTATTTTTTTTTCTCTAGTGGCATTATCATACACTACATCTCAGGATGCTTCTAATATTAGTGCCCTATGGCAATGCTTCTAGTATTGATACATATAAACATTTTAATTATTATTTTTAACATTTAACTGGGGAGGACAACTTTTAGCCATTCTGCCTAAAGTTTATAAATTTCTGAATAAATTTTAAAATTGTGTTCCCAAATTTAAATATAACTTTTTTGCACTGATATTGTTCAAAACTGGGAGATTGGAGGGTATTCAGTGAAGATTTTCTGTCTGTTTCTGTTCATAATCCTCTTGGATCCCATGACAACCTTCCAACATAATAAGCATCAATTGTTACATCATATGCATCATTCCAGGGGATTTTTTTTACACAAAAGGAATGACTTTAAGAGGCACACTTGACACAGCAATACACCCAGAAAAGGATTTATTTTAATATATGAGCAACTCTATGAGTTTTTGTTTTGTGGTACAGAATCTAACCCAGAGCCCCATATATGCTAGGCTAATGTTTTGCTGTTTACATATGTTCAGGCCTTCCCAGTTCATTTTCTGAATGGGGATTATTTATTTAAACCATCCTCGATTAATGGACAGTCTTTTGTGCCCACAGACAATTACACTTAGAAAGCTTGCAAGTACACAGATTATTGCAAACAAATACAATAGTAGACTCTTTCACAGAAATGGAATATTGTGGGAAAACTCAGCAGCAATTTTAGTTGTAGTTCTGACCAAATTGCCTCCTATGTGAAGCGGTTTGTTTTACAATCTTTTGAAATATATGACATTGTATGCTTTTATTCTAACTTATTACTATTTTAATAGTATCAAGTTTTGACTCTGATAATATGATTGTTAGAATGGAATCATATCTGCATCTTTCCTGTGACAAGTGATGTTAGGAAACTTTTCACAAATCCGAATGTTGTGTGTCACTATTCCTGGGAAGATATGAACCTGGACTGAAAGGGAGGGAATTTTAGGACACAATTAAATGGGTGGGAGAAATTTTCCTAGTAAGGGAGGAGAGTAGGCAGCATGAAAGAAGAAAGAAAGAAGAGGAATAAATAAACTAAGGTTGTTGGTAAAAACCGCAGGGTTTATATTAACTTATGCCTACTTAAAATTATTTTAATATATAAACATATATATATGCATATATGCATGTGCTGATTTAAATTATAGCAATTGGGAGTGACAATGTTCTCCTCCCCATCCCCCCAAAAGCCCTACACTAAAGCCCAGTGCCAGTCATAAGAAACCTTTCAAGTTGTTGGTCAGGGGAGTCTACAAAATGCCCTAGAACAATACAGACTATTCATATGGCCCTTGCTACCTCTTAGAAAAGAAAGCACGACCCTATTGCTGAAGATGCCACACATGAAATTCTTTAATAATTAATAAAATTACTAAAAAAAATACTTCAGGTATAATGATTAAATGGTGTTCTGGGCAGAGAGGTCTTTTTTGAGACTGATCCTCCAACCAAGGACCATGCATGGAGATAACCTCAAACCCCTGCACAGATGTAGCCCATGGCAGCTCAGTCTCCAAGTGGGTGCCCTAGTAAGGGGAACAGGGACTGTCTCTGACATGAACTCAGTGGCTGGCTCTTTGATCACCTCCCCATGAGGGGGGAGCAGCCTCACCAGAACACAGAGGAATACAATGCAGCCAGTCCTGATGAGACCTGATAGGCTAGGATCAGAGGAAAGGGGAGGAGGACTGCCCCTAACAATGGATTAGGGGAGGGGAATGAGAGGAGATGAGGGAGGGAGGGTGAGTTTGGGAGGGACGAGTGAGGGGGGCTACAGCTCTGATACAAAGTGAATAAATTGTAATAAAATTAATTAATTGTTTAGTTAATTAAAAAATCATTAAAAAGAAAAGCGTGTTTTTAACTCATTCAAGGTTTTCCCCCTGCCACTTAGGAATATTTAATTTTTTTTCTTCATATATGTTTTAGACATTTACATTAAAGTTTCTTTCCTGGTAATTTAATTTTTGTAACTATTGAAATTGATATTTTTGAAACCTTTTTAAAAAATTATTTGTTTTTATTAATTACACTTTTTATTCACACTTCCTCCCTCTTCTCCACTCCTCCCTCTCCCCCAGTCCACTGATAAGGGAGGTCCTCCTCTCCTTCCATCTGATCTTAGTCTATCAGTGTTAGTATTTAGGCAGCCTTCTTCTGGGTTGCCTAGCAACCTATGATGTCATCATGTGTCACTGGCCAGGTAACCACACCTGGCAGGTGTGGTTATGTTGCTCCTTAAAGGAACCAACACACCATGTTGTCTCTCTTGCTCCCTCTCTCTCTTGGCTCTCTCCTCTTGCGCTCTTGCTCTTTTGGCTCTTGCCCTCTCCCCTTTCTCTCTCAGGTGGCCCCTTTCTCTTTCCCCCATCATGTCTCCCTCTTTTCTCTCTCTCTTCATCTCCATCTAATAAACCTCTTTCATATAAAATCTGCTGTGTGCCTCATCATTCATTAATTTGTTCCCAACATTGGTTCTATTGGACGAACGGAAGGGCTTCCTTGGTCTTCCTAGGGCCCCTTTCAGACTATGGATGGCTACAACAGATTTTTTTCTGCTATGTCTATCCCTAATCACCTATGCCTAAAAATCTTCACTTTCTCTCAACTGCCCTTACGCAAATACCTGCTCTCAGCTGCTCCATGGCAGCTCCTCCCTGTGGCTTCTCAGGTGCCCGGAGCCCCGGGTATATGGCATATGCGGGAATAGGAATACGGCATATACAGGAATACACTGAGCCAAAATCGGCTTGGGGAGAGTAAAACCGCTCAAACACCACTTTAGACAGACACAGCCTGATTCTAGGTAAGCAGTTTCTGGGGACCCTGTGCACACACAGATGATGACTTTCAATTGCACCGATGCTGCCTCTGGCTCCACAGGCGAGGTTTTAAATTTCCAGCAGAATACCTGCTGCTAAGAGGCTGGCTTCCAGTTGCACAGACTTCCATGCCACATACACGCAGAGGGTTTTAAACCGGACTGGGACAGCACTGACCACTAGCAAGCATCTGGTCCCACTGTGCTGCCACAGTTAAGCAAGTACACGGCAAGGGGCCATATTGATTTTAAAACAGAGACACCACACCATGCACTCGCCCTTCCTCCACCCCTGCAAAACTCCAAGCCGAGCATTCTATATACTGGATCTCAATATGTTTGACCTAAGTTGCTACTTGCAAGCTTTTAAAAAATCTTTTCTTCCTGATTTCTGTACACTCTGCTCTTAAAATACATACACACACACACATATATGTTTAAAATGCTGTAAATTCTTATTTAACAGTTTATATAATTTTCTCATTGGTTTACATTTATAAGACTTCCTTAATCATAACTATTTATTTTTATCTGCTTTTAGACTAGGACAGCAACAGGCCTCATTTTAAATTCATATGGGTTTTTATGAAAATTCAAAGTTATATTTTAAAATATATGTAATTCAGCCTGGTTCAATAATGCTAAAATGTCAAAGTTATAAAGGTCTATTCAAATATTCAAATTAAGTTAAAGTATACATCTAACTGCCTATGTCTTTATCAATTCCTAAATTAATAAATGCTGTTTTTCCTGCAATGAGCTGCCTATGATCCAGATTCACCACTAGGCTTTCTGGCTAATGCATTTGCTATAATAAATTCAAATGTAACTTTAAAATTGCTCTATAATGTTATACTATATTGTTGGTTTTAAAACTCATAACTCAGGGGTTACTATGTAAAAGTTTTTACCAATATGTTAGAGATATTTGTGTTAAAACTGAATCGTTGAGCTATATCTTTACTATCAAAAGGTTAAAATATGCTCAGTCTTGTTTTCTAAAAATGGTATTATTATTAATTTATAGTATAGCCTTAGACTTTTATAAGCTATAAACTTTTTATATACTAAATCATACAAAAAACTGTTGTGCTCTCATTTTAATGGACTGTATTTACGACTTTTAACGCTACAACTTAACAGGGACAAAATCTAAAGTCCTAATATTTAATGGTTAACAAATGCAAGTTAATAGTCATCTCATAAATTATCCAGTCCTCTAACATGTCCAAACATGTATTTACAGTCCTACAGATGCAAACATGGTCCCATTGCCATCTTTAATAAACAGCTGAGGATGGTTCTTGAGTCACTGTACAGGACTTGGTGAAAATAATAAGAGAGGAGCCTTCCCAACAGGATCATCTACAGCAAAAACTATGGTCCAGACCTTGGCTGCTGCTCTGAGTCTGTTGGCATTCCCGCACAGAAAACAAGAAGTCTGCAATGCTCCATCCCGCCTGGGTATAGCCAAAAGTCAGTTCTGCTCCGTGAATGTTTCAAATGCAGCCAAAAGGGACACAGCCGCCTCAACAAGCCATGGCTGCCTCCTGGCAGACTGGCCTCTGGAAGTCAAAATGCTCCCACTCAGGATTGTCCTCTGTGCCTGGCCATGGAGGCTCAACCAGCACAAGAGTCATAGACACTTCCAGCCTTCTGGTTCCAGCCTGGCAGAGGACAAATGGCTTCTTGACTCAGTGACCTACACCATCCTTGACCACCCAGGGTGACATTACAGGTATGTTTTGGCCTCACACTGGTGGGGTCCCACAAGCATGTTGCCAACTTCTGTCTTGGGAGACTTCAGATGCCTTCTCAGTTCTCTTCAGATGCAGGAGACCAGGCCTTAAGCCTAAGTCTAGAGTTGCTATTGTCAGGCCCTGGCACAATATACCTTGTTGTCAGACTCGAGAAACAGGCCTGAAGGAAACCTTTTACTATCCCGTTAGCTAAAGGACAATAAATGTTCATAATACTCTCACCTATGTCTCATGGTAAATAACTAGATACAAAGGCAAAAAAAAATGTTGTTTGAGGGTCTAAAAACGTGTCTTAAGACTGATAATGCAAGTTATAAATGTTTAAGGGTCTAAAATGTTTTAAGGTTGGTAAGTGCAAATTATAAAGGTTACAAGTTCTAAGGTGATTTAAGGTATCCTAAATAAGTAAAAATGCTTAATTGTTACTCTTGTTGCTATGCTACTGTTATATTGACTGTCCACAGCTTTGACCTTTATCAATTGAGCTCTGATTTATTAATCTAACGCTAATACAAAAACATTCCACTATTATGGTTCCATGCTCAAGATTTTTTTTTAATTTTTTATTTAACTTTTATTAAATACACTTTATTCCTTTTGTATCCCCCCATAAGTCCCTCCCTCCTCCCCTCCAGAGATGGCTCAGTGGTTAAGAGCACCGGCTGCTCTTCCAGAGGACCCAGGTTCAATTCCCAGCACTCCACATGGCAGCTCACAACTGCCTGTAACTCCAATTCCAAGGGATCTGACAACCTTATACTAATGCATATAAAATAAAAAAAATGTAAAAATCATGCTCAAGATTTTAAATCTCTATAATGTGTACTTAAAGTACAGGTTAAGATCAAGTGAACTTTTGTATCTTCTACTTCACGGAAGCCTTGTGCCTTTTCAGAGCTCAACTTGAGTGCTTATGCTGTTAAGACAAATGTGTACATCTGCTGCTTTTTCTACAATGTATATTTCAGTGCAGATTACAATTGTGCCGCTAACATGTCTAAAGTTTCATCTACTTCTCAAAACTTAAAAGTATTTCTTGTAAGCTGCAGGAAATCCACCTGAATCCACCTTTCATGTCAACTGGGCTCCAGATAAGTACTGTACTTCTTGTCTATCTCAGAGGGTGGGATTCCTCCCCTTTCCCTGGTTTTGGGACTTCCCTTTCCTGGTTACTTGATTACTGCCTTCTACAGGCAATAATGGCTGGATTGGTGAGTTTCCTTCATTGGCCAACCACTGGATTGGTGAGTTCACTTTATTTATCAGCATAAAATGCTTGTCTTGGTAGGGGAAGCTTGGCCTTTAAGCGACTGGCCAGTCCCTACTATCTTTTGAGAGGGAGGGCCTCCCCCCAACCATGGTCTTCACTGGCTATGGTTGACCTTTTTTTTATTTTTTTTTTTTGACCTCCATTTAGGACTTCCTCTTTCCCTTGGGAGAGATATTTTTTCTCTCTCTAGGTGCACAGTTTCTCCCCCTCATACTCACTCGCCTACAAAAATCCTAGCTCTAGGTAAACTCTGCCTCCTACAGGCAGCTGTGCCCTTGGTCTCTGGTCAAAGCTGACAAGCTGTTGGATCAGGTGGGACCATTTCTACTGGGTTAAACCTTGCTCTTGCAATGCCTTAACAGGTCACTGACTCCTACCATCCTGGAATAGTCCATTTCTCTATTCTTCCAGATTCCCATCTGGGATGTCTTCTGGAGAATTTCAAGTTTCTACACCTAGTGCTCATTTTAAGGCCCTCTTAATTTACACACTTCTGTAAATAAACTTGGCCTCAATTTCCTCAGAAGAAAGCTCAAAAAAGGCCTTTTTTGGTATTATTTTATTTATTACAGTTTATTCACTTTGTATCCCAGCTATAGCCCCCTCCCTATGCCTTCCCAATCCTACCCTCTCTCCCTCTTCTTCTCCTATGCCCCTCTCCCAGTCCAATGATAGGGGAGCTCTTCCTCCCCTTCCATCTGACCATAGTCTATCAGGTCTCATCAAGACTGGCTCCATTGTCTTTCTCTGAAGACTGCTAAGGCTGCTCCCCCCACTCAGGTGGAAGTGATCCAAGACCAAGCCAATGAGTTCATGTCACAGATGGTCCCCGGTCCTATTATTGAGGAACCCTCTTGGATATTGAGCTGCAAAGTCTTTTTAAATTACTGCCAGTGATCTGGTAAATGGAGGTTCCCTCAGGTAAAAAAAGGTTCCCATGTCAAGTCTCTTTGGCACACTCTCCTGAAAGTTTTGAATGTACACCTAAAGAATTTTCTCCATAACCTACTTAACTTTGTCTTCTGCCTATATATATGCTTCTGTTTCCTGCCAGACACATGTTTCCTATATACGGAACTGTGCCAAAGCAGCTGCCACGATTGCTCCAGTCTGACCTCCCAGACTTCCATCAAGCTGGACCTGCACTTTCCCTCCCAGCCATGGATGTTCTTACAGGCCCTGGAGAGCATCACCACCGCCTGTCCTTCCTGGACTTGCTCAATATTCCAGCCTTTTGACCTCCCTACAGCACCCACAGTGTCAGCAGTAAGTAACCAGAAGAGAATCTATACCCCTTATTCACTTATTATTAACAAAAAGCTGGAATGGTGTGCTTCATGACCACGACAAGCAACTCCAGGTTCTCCCAGCATTCCTCAGTCCCTACCTGCTGCCTTGCGTGGCTGGCAACTTTCTACTGGCAACCCTCTACCCTAAACTTTCCAGGGCAAAGGCTTCCCTTCCTACTCTTGACCATGTTATCTGGCCATTTTGTTGGTTTTTTTTTTTTTTTCTCTCTTACCTCTGCATAGCAACTAAGAACTACTTCCAAGGAACCTAAGTTTATATGCTTTAACTTACCTTACATGAGAAGCTGCCCAAGTTCCTCATTTTTAATTATAGAAAAAGGGAGGAATGTTAGTATTTAGGCAGCCTGCTTCTGGATCGCCTAGCAACCTATGATGTCATCATCTGTCTCTGGCCTGGTAACCACACCTGGCAGGCATGATTACATTGGTCCTTAAAGGGACCAACCCACCACGTTGTTTCTCTTGGCTCTCTCCTCTTGCCCTCTTTTTCTATTGGCTCTTGCCCTCTCTCATTTCTCTCTCAGGGTGATTCCTCTCTCTTCTCATAATGTCTCCCTCTCTTCTCTCTCTCTCTTCATCTCCATCTAATAAGCCTCTTTCATATAAAATCTTTTGTGTC
>REGO01000417.1:1454345-1472467 GCA_010120015.1 Rhombomys opimus
TCCTCCCCTTCCATCTGACCATAGTCTATCAGGTCTCATCAAGACTGGCTCCATTGTCTTTCTCTGAAGACTGCTAAGGCTGCTCCCCCCACTCAGGTGGAAGTGATCCAAGACCAAGCCAATGAGTTCATGTCACAGATGGTCCCCGGTCCTATTATTGAGGAACCCTCTTGGATATTGAGCTGCAAAGTCTTTTTAAATTACTGCCAGTGATCTGGTAAATGGAGGTTCCCTCAGGTAAAAAAAGGTTCCCATGTCAAGTCTCTTTGGCACACTCTCCTGAAAGTTTTGAATGTACACCTAAAGAATTTTCTCCATAACCTACTTAACTTTGTCTTCTGCCTATATATATGCTTCTGTTTCCTGCCAGACACATGTTTCCTATATACGGAACTGTGCCAAAGCAGCTGCCACGATTGCTCCAGTCTGACCTCCCAGACTTCCATCAAGCTGGACCTGCACTTTCCCTCCCAGCCATGGATGTTCTTACAGGCCCTGGAGAGCATCACCACCGCCTGTCCTTCCTGGACTTGCTCAATATTCCAGCCTTTTGACCTCCCTACAGCACCCACAGTGTCAGCAGTAAGTAACCAGAAGAGAATCTATACCCCTTATTCACTTATTATTAACAAAAAGCTGGAATGGTGTGCTTCATGACCACGACAAGCAACTCCAGGTTCTCCCAGCATTCCTCAGTCCCTACCTGCTGCCTTGCGTGGCTGGCAACTTTCTACTGGCAACCCTCTACCCTAAACTTTCCAGGGCAAAGGCTTCCCTTCCTACTCTTGACCATGTTATCTGGCCATTTTGTTGGTTTTTTTTTTTTTTTCTCTCTTACCTCTGCATAGCAACTAAGAACTACTTCCAAGGAACCTAAGTTTATATGCTTTAACTTACCTTACATGAGAAGCTGCCCAAGTTCCTCATTTTTAATTATAGAAAAAGGGAGGAATGTTAGTATTTAGGCAGCCTGCTTCTGGATCGCCTAGCAACCTATGATGTCATCATCTGTCTCTGGCCTGGTAACCACACCTGGCAGGCATGATTACATTGGTCCTTAAAGGGACCAACCCACCACGTTGTTTCTCTTGGCTCTCTCCTCTTGCCCTCTTTTTCTATTGGCTCTTGCCCTCTCTCATTTCTCTCTCAGGGTGATTCCTCTCTCTTCTCATAATGTCTCCCTCTCTTCTCTCTCTCTCTTCATCTCCATCTAATAAGCCTCTTTCATATAAAATCTTTTGTGTCCCTCATCATTCATTAATTTGTCCCTAACAATCAGGTTTATGAGGAGTAGCTGCATTGTCTTCCTCTGTGGCCTGGTAAGGCTGTACCTCCCACCACTCAGGTAGAGCTGATTCAAAATCAGGCCACTGAGTTGATATCAGAGACAGTCCCTGTTCCCATTACTAGGGAACCGTCTTGGACACTGAGATGCCATGGGCTACATTTGTACAGGTGTTCTAGGTTATCTCCATGCATAGTCCTTGGTTGGAGTATCAGTCTCAGAAAAAAATCCCTGTTCCATTTTTTTCTCCCTCCTTGTGGAGCTCCTGTCCCCCCAGGTCTTACTATCTCCCCCTTCTTTCATAAGATTCCCTGCACTCTGCCCAGAGTTTGGCTGTGAGTCTCAGCCTCTTTTTTGACACCCTGCAAGGTAGAGTCTTTCAGAGTCCCTCTGTGGTGGCTCCTGTCCTGTTCCCTGTTTTCTCTCTCTCTTATGTCCATCCCGTTTGCCTTTCTGAATGAGGATTGATTATGTTACCCAGGGTCTTCCGTCTTGATAAGCTTTTTTTAGGTGATATTTTTATTTTACATTCTGATTATGTAAAATGCTTTGTTCTCTGTATACTGATTTTTACTGACTACTGACTTATCAAATTTTCTTTTAAGGTATAAAAAGAATATAAAACTATATATCTATATCAAGTATAGAAAGTTTTGTCTTTTGTTGATTTTTTTGTAGTTTTACTATATAATTTTATTTCTAATAAAAAGTCAGAATGTAACCTTTTCTTTTAATTAGGAAGTCTCCAAATGCTTCTATTAATGTCAGAATGTTAATCTATCTCTCTCTCTCTCTCAATCTTTGTCCAAATGTGTGTGTACATACTCTATCTATCTATCTATCTGTCTGTCTGTCTGTCTGTCTGTGTGTGTGTGTGTGTGTGTGTGTGTGTGTGTGTGTGTGTGTACATAAGCATACTGTGCTTGGGAAAATGAAATTGATGTAATTTAAAATGTTCGTCTCAAGAAATGAAAACTTCTTTTCAGGAAATTGATACTCCTTCTTATAGGCCAACAATTTTATATTCTTTAGTAAAATTGTGACACTTTCTTCAGAAAAACATTTCACTTAGGTTACTTTAGTCTTTTTGTCACATATCTAATGTTTAAATACAAACATTATTTTATTCTAATGTGTTTATTGTAATTCTGACCTACTTTTGACTGTGCTTTTAAAATTTGTCTTAATAAAACACTGTTTTCTCTTTGATCAGATAGTGCATCTCTTTCTTCTGGTTCTGGATTTTTTTTTTTTTTAAGAATTGTTTTTAGCTTTACCTTCATCTTTGAGCCAATTGCTTATTTATGTGACTGTGCTAAGCTGATTTTGCCAACTAGTCACAAACTATAGTAACCTAGAAGAGCGAATCTCAGGTGAGATATTGATTCCACCAGTTTGGCCTCTGGGCATGTCTGTGGGGACATTTATTAACTGCAGATCGATGAAGGAGGTTTCAGCCCACTCTGGTCAGTATCAGCTCTATGAGATGGATCTTGGCTATTTAAGAAAAGGTCACTGAACATGCCGATGTGGGGGGAAGAAAGCCAATAATTCAGCTTTTAACCAGATTGCCAAGTAATGTTATTAATGTATGAGCATGTTGGTAAAGTTATATATTCTTTCCATTGGTTAGCTCTAGATGTGTTTCCAATGCAAATAATGGTGTCGATGTATTGAATCCAAGTTATGCAAATCCAGACTGCAATTTATCTTTCAAGAATGTTATCTGATTATTTCACATGCCAAAGGAGCATTATTCTGGCAACAGTCTACTGACTATTTATAGCTAATATTTCCACAGGGGAAATTATGTATGTTTTGCTGAATATTGGGTATTTATTGTTGAACATATTGATCACTGCTCAGTCTTTGAAGCTAGTGTCTTGTGAAAGTTTTTATTTATAATAAAATGCACAGCAAGGGAATTGAAAAAAAAAAAAAAAGAAAGAAAGCCAATAATTCATGTTCCTCTACAGTCTCTGTTTCAGCACTTACTTCCAAGTTCCAGCTTGAGTTCTTCCCCTATGTTTCCTCAAAGATTTGTTATGATATAAAAGTTTAACGTAAATAAATATTTTTGTCTCCCATGTTGGTTTGTACAGTGTTTCATTACAACAACAACAAAAAAACCTAAGCTAGAACAGAAATTGTTATCAGGATCAGTGGAATATATAGAATCCCTCGTCTCCCATGTTTTCCATATTTTCAAGATACTGGTCAGATTATTTTCATTTTTACACATTTTGCCAATATAAAGTTAATTCATAGAAAAGCTGTGCTGAATAAAATGGTCACTTTTGTTTTTCTACATTTTCTGCCCTGAAGTTAATGCAATAGCATCCTCATTTGCATCTATGTAATAATACTTCCTCAAAATCATCCCATGATTTGAATGTACTTCAGTTGCCTTTCAGTGATTCACAAACCATATTTCAATCATTCATTCTGTTATCTACATCTTTCTCAGTCTCACAAATCACCTTCTAGCACCTTTTCACCGCAACTGCTAGACTGTCACCATGGAGTCTCTCTTCATGGCTTTTTTTTTTTGTCTGTTTTCTTCCTTGAATGTCCTTTTTGCTGAATCCTATTAATTCCTTTGCTTGTTTTTCTTTAAGTTTCTTTCTTAGAAAAAGTGCATTAGAGATAAGATTCTAAGGGCAATTCATGTCTAAAAGCAAGTTCTCTTCCACTCTAAAATTTTTGTATAAATTCTATGCAGAATAAAAATCCAAGGTGGAAATAATCTTCATTCCTTTAAAACATTAAAGGTGTTATTATCATATCATTTTTTGACGTCTACCCTCACTACTACTTCGACTGGATTCTTAATTCTTTTTAGTGGCCTGGCCTTATTTTTCCTCTATATGTGAAGCTGTTTTCCCTTTGTATTTAATCTTTGATAGGCCTTTTCCTGATTCTAATCTTGGTAAATTTCCTACATGATTCCATTCCATCATTTTATCTTATTTCCAGAATTATAATAATTCTTTTTACTACTTTTCATTATTCTCCATTTAACTGTTTCCCAAAACAATGTCCTGATTTATCTGCCAATGACTTTGCTTTCTCATCTTAATGAACACATTTATGTCTTTACAAAATTCTTTTTTTAAAATATTCATTTATCAAACAGCATTCTTATCTTGTGGATGCACATTTTAAAAATATTTCATAATGTACTTTTATAAATATATTCTTCCCTTTATTTGCTTATTTGCTTGTTTATTTGTTTTGGAGTCTACTTCTTATGTTAGAGGATTGTCACAGACATTTTTCTCTTGTGAGAAAAGGACACAGGAACACTGAGTGAGATTTCCATTCATGAGTGACCGTATGCATTTCTTGTAGGCCTGTTTTTTTTTCAAAATATATTCCTAAGAAATAATATATTTCTTCTTTTATTTTTCCCTCCCCTGAAAATATAAAGCTAGTAGCATTATACATGAAGAGAAGGAAGATTAATTTTGTGTGTGTGTACAAAAGAATTTGTACTGCTGAAGGGGTTGATTCTCCTGTGGTTTTGGTTTGGGAAGAATCCTTTTACTTCAGTGTATCATTTTTTTTTTCCACTTGAGTTGGGCAGATTCCCTAGAAAATGATACTCTTATCAACTATCTGGAGGGTGTGAAGTAACAGCATCTGGGAAGCGAATATAGACTCCAGACCACAATGTTCACAATTAAGTACCTAAAGTATCCGTGAGGTCTCTGTTGACTGAGTGGAGGCTCTCTTCCCCAACTTTGTCCATGGTTTCCCAGACCAGAAAAAGCCTCCGGTCTGTGTCATAGTTTGGGGTTTTCATTGACTTCTTACACTTCAGATGACAGTTCATCACTGTGGGAAGTCAGAACTGGAACTAGAGCAGGGCAGGAACCTGGAGGAACTGGAGGCGAAGCCAAAGGGGGAGTATTGCAAATTGGCCTGCTCCTCCTGGCTTGCTCAGGATGATTTTTTTTAATAGACATCCTAGGTTCACCATCTACCCAAGGGTGGCACAAGCCACAGTGACCTAAGCACACTCATATCAGTCACTAAGAAAGTGCACTGCAGACATACAGACAGGCAAATCTTCCTGAGGCATTTTTCTCAATTGAGAGTAATGCTTCATTAATAACTCTAACTTGTGTTGACTTGGTAAGAAACTAGCCAGGTCGTCTGCTTGAAGAGTAAAGTCTTGGAGTCAACCCTCCCCTGTAGTCAGAAAGGAGATTTAACTAATGATGGCGCGTTAACCAGTGCTCTGCCTTCACTGCATTCCACAGGCCACTTGAAGTCTTCCAGGCTTCAGGAATTTCTATAGCACAGTTGGCTTTTCCCAGAACCTGTTTGGCATTCAGCTTTTGGAGACTGCCAAATTATTTAACACTCATCTACTTGAATTCTTTTTTCTTTCAAATTTTATTTCTAATTATTTCTTCTACTACTCTCTTTAGTCTTAAAAAGAAAATAAAACAAAAAATTCTCGCCACTATTTCAAGGAGTTCAGTAAGAAATGAAAGAAAATCTATCTATAACCATAAGCTAATCATTTGGTCTTCAAATGACCTTGTAGTGTTATAAATAAATAAGATAATCTTATTCTTCATTATCACAGGAAACAACTTTAAAAAAATTTGCCAATTCTTTTCCATTGAACTTCAAAGTGATTAAATCTCTATATCTATCTATTTATCTATG
This sequence comes from Rhombomys opimus, assembly GCA_010120015.1. Classification (NCBI taxonomy): domain Eukaryota; kingdom Metazoa; phylum Chordata; class Mammalia; order Rodentia; family Muridae; genus Rhombomys; species Rhombomys opimus. The sequence continues at coordinate 1,460,311 of REGO01000417.1, forward strand.
TATGTATGTATGTATCTATCTATCTATCTATCTATCTATCTATCTATGTGTGTATCTATAGTTTATTTGTGTGTTGAATATTTATACATATTTATTGAAAAGACTGTCAAAATATTTTAGTCTTAATTTTGAAGAAAACAAAGCTGTTTCACATTTTTATGTCTTCTTGTAAGACTTCTTAGCAGGAAATTTTTAGTTATTTGATTTGGTTTCTTATATTCATGTCAAAATCTCTACATGTTGTTTTAAATTACAATAAAATTTTAGAAAGTAGTATTTTTTCTTTTTTATTAATTTTTTATAATAATTATAGTTTATTCATTTTGTATCCCAGCTGTAGCCCCCTCACTCACTCACTCCCACTTCACCTTCCCTCCCTCCCTCATCTCCTCACATGCCCCTCTCCAAGTCCACTGATAGGGGAGGTCCTCTTCCCCTTCCATCTGACTCTAGCTTATCATATCTTATAAGGACTGGCTGCATTGTCCTCCTCTGTGGCCTGGCAAGGCTGCTCTCCCCTCAGGGAGAGGTGATCAAAGAGCCATCCACTGAGTTCATGGCAGAGACAGTCCCTGTTCCCTTTAATAGGGCACCCACTTGGACTCTGAGCTGCCATGGGCTACATCTGAGCAGGGGTTCTAGGTTATATCCATGAATGGTCCTTGGTTGGAATATCAGTCTCAGAAAAGACCCCTGTGCCCAGATTTTTTTTGGTTCTGTTGCTCTCCTGTCCTCTCCAGGTCTTACTATCTCCCACTTCTTCCCTAAGATTCCCTGCACTCTGCCCAAAGTTTGGTTATGACTCTTAGTATCTACTTTAATACCCTGCTGGGTGGAGTCTTTCAGAGGCCCTCTTTGGTAGATTCCTGTCCTGTTTCCTGTTTTTTCCTTCTTCCAATGTCTATCCCATTTGTCTTTCTGAGTATTGATCATCTTACCCAGGGTCCTCCTTCTTGCTTAGCTTCTTTAGGTGTACAGATTTTAGTATGTTTATCCTATATTATATGTCTAATACCTACTTGTTAGTGAGTATATACTGTGTGTCTTTCTGCTTCCGGGATACCTCATTCAGGATGATCTTTTCTAGATTCCACTATTTAAGAAGGCAATAGTTTGTTTTCTTTAAACTGCATGAACTTTTTCTAGATCATACATAAACTTTATTTTATAAAGATTCATTTTGTAGCCTAAGAGCTAACTGTACTTTTTGTTCTAATATTTTTTCAGATATTATTTTTTTGCCTCAGCAAACAAATACCATAAAAACAACTTTTTTCACTCTTTGCAAAAAACCATTCTTTATTTTGAATCTCTGAATGAATCTCATTAAGCTGCTGCCTTTTTTTTTTCTTTCTGTTCTTAAGAACTTACTACCCTTCTACTTTCTTAAAGTGTTACTTCACTCAAATACTGTTTTTTAAACTTAATAATGCATGAAATTCTTTTATGTTTTTGTATAACATTGACTTCATAGCCCACCATTTCTGTAAATACTAATAATTTTGTGGCTTTCTAAATTATCCACAGTTGTTTGAGTTTGAGCCGTTAGGTCATAGGAACAGACCTTTATTTTTTTCACAGCAATTTAGAATATGTATTTGAACTTTCTTTATTACATTTGCAAATTATTCTGTGGAGTAGGTGCTTTAGATCATTGGCCTCAGGGTTATATTCCACCCACAGATGTATTCTGCTTAGAATCTTGTTATATCTATGGATACTCTCCTTAAATGCAATGTAGCTATGTAGGTGTGTAATTGATTATAGCTCTAGAAACTCGGTACTTATTGTGTTACCAAATTCATTTAGCCAAAGCAAACAATTTTCATTTTAAGCCCTAGTTTAGGAAACAACATTTGCAATGACCTCATATTTATACTCACAATTATCTCATATTTATTAGCAAAGCAAACAAACTTACAGCTTGTTCATGAATAATCAATGCACAATCTTCAAATTTGTTTATAAGCAATAACATGAAGCCAAAAATTCTATGAATTTATTGCAAAATGTCAAGCCAAATAATGCTCTAACATATCTAACTTTTATTTAATTATGCCAGATGAAAGAATTGTGTTAGTAAAAATTCAACCCCTGGCTGTAAGTGGAAGACATACAAGTGGATGTTTTGTGGTAGATGTAAACATGAAATGCCACACAGCTTTTCACAGCCATGCGGTCCCTATGGCACCTATACAGCCTTTCTGTTTCGTGAAAGCCACTGGAAATAAGCATGGCTTATCTATGTTTGATTTTGTCTTTGTTTTTTAAAGTGACATGCTAAAATTGGTCCATGCTCCGTAATTTGCCAGTCTTTGGAACAGAGCCTTTTGTCAGCTGTCCCTTATTTAGACAGAAGTCATAAAAACTCCAAACCCAGCTTAAAACCTGTTCATGTATTCCAAGATGGCTTTGACCATCAGCTGTCCACTCTTCAACCTCATGGTTCTTTTTCCACTTTATGGTTCTAGTATAAGAGGGACAGATTTCTTCTAGTTAGCATTTCTCTTCAAATCAAAGGTAAATTAAATTAGGGCTTCTCATAGTTTCCTGTGGAGATTTTGTGTGTGTGAGAGTGAATCTTTTCAGGCTATACATATTATAAAACATTAATATCCAGAACATATCAGCTCACAGAAAAATTCAAAAATATTTAAAAATACCCACAATTAAAATTGAGAGCTTTCAAAAAGAAAACTTTCAAAAGAATAGACGTCTAAAAAGTTTTCAACATCCCTAATTTGCAATAGGGAAACACAAATTGAAACTTCTTTGTGATTTCCTCTTAACCCAGTCAGAATGGATAGGATCCAGAGAAAAATCTAACAACAAATTTTGGTGAGGATGAGGATACAGAAAAATGCTCATTAGGTGGGATTTGCCCTTTAAGTTGGATGCAAATTACTGCAGCCACTGTGGAAACCAAAGTGGGTAACTTTTCTTTTTTTTTTATTTTTATTAATTACAGTTTATTCACTTTGTATCCCCCCTGTAGCTCTGTCCTTCCTCCCCCCCATCCCACCATTCTTCCTCCTTCTCCACCTTCATCTCCTTCATCTCTTCCCATGTCCATCCCCAATTCCACTGATAGGGGAGGTCCTCATCTCCTACCCTCTGATCCTAGTTTGTCAGGTCTCATCAGGAGAGGCTGCATTGTTTCCCTCTGTGGCCTGGTAAGGCTGCTCCTCCTTCAAGGGGAGGTGATCAAAGAGGAGGCCAATCAGTTCATGTCAGAGACAGTCCCTGTTCCCATTACTATGGAACCCACTTGAACACTGAACTGCCATGGGATACATCTGTGAAAGGGTTCTAGGTTATCTCCGTTAATGGTACTTGGTTGGAGTATCCATCTCAGAAAAGACCCCTGTGCCCAGATATTTTGGTTCTGTTGCTCTCCTTATGGAGCTCCTGTCCTCTCCAGATCTTACTATCTCCCTCTTCGTTCATAAGATTCCCTGTATTCCGCCCAAAGTTTGGTCACAAGTATCAGCATCTGCTCTGATACCCTGCAGAATAGAGCCTTTCAAAGGCCCTCTGTGGTAGGCTCCTGTCCTATTCCCTGTTTTCTCTCTCTTCTCATGTCCATCCTCTTTGTCTTTCTGAATGGGGATTGATCAACTTAGCCAGAGTCCTTCTTCTTGATTAGTTTCTTTAGGTGTACAGATTTTAGTATGTTTATCCTATATTATATATTTAATATCCACTTATGAATGAGTATATACCCTGTGTGTCTTTCTGCTTCTGGGATTGGTAATTCTTATAAAACTAAAAATATATCTTGTTTTATCACTGGTTGGCAGAGATACTTGCTCAGCTGTGTTCATTGCTCCTTTACTCACAGTTGCTCTGAATGGAAGCAACATGGATGTGCAGCTAATGTGGTGTGTACACACATAGAATTCCATTCAGTTATAAAGACAGATGATGAATTTTTATGTAAGTGAATAGAACTGGACAATATTATACTTTGTGAGAAAACCTGACCCAGAAAGACAACTTGCATGCTCTCTGTAATTTGTAGATCAAAAGTCCAAATCTTTACATTATAGTATATAAGTTGGAGTAGCTGCAGAAGCCATAAAAATAAAATAAATGGACAATGGGAAAGGGAAAGGAATCTCTAGAGCAGGAGATAATAGGTACTATACAGAGGGGAAAGAGAAACTGGGATAACTCAACTGGGGAGAAAGAAGGAAGGCAAAGCATAGGAAGAAGGAGTAAGGAGAGATAGATAACATTAAGAATGTTTGAAGAAGCCATAGGAAAATATATTTTATAAGGTTGACAATTTTACAAAAGAATATTGTATATAACTTAGCCGTATTCCCATATAGTCCTGCAATAATGACTTCTTATTCTCTAATTAGTATTGTTACATATATTTGCATATATGTACAGTAGGCTAAATACATTAGATATAACTCCTAAGCATGTGCTTAGTTTTTAATCATTTGATATTAAATAACTAATTAGGGCACATATCACCAGGGAAGATTGATTTTCCTTTCAGCTGTCATTAATTACCTTTAACTCTTCATCTACAGATGGAGCTTTGTAAGATTTGCTCAATCCATGCTGTCATGTCAACTGGTAATGTCATTGTTCAGGCCTTGTTTAGGCAGCCATATTGTTGTGCTTTCAAGGATGTAGCTTTCCTGTCATCTATAGAAGATACAATGTCATAGCAGATGTCCTTGTTGGTCCTCTGCCTCTTACAATTTCTCTGTTCCGTATTTCAAAATGTTCCCTGAGGCCTCAGTGTAGGAACTGTGTCGTGTATGTATCAATTTTGGTGTTGGACATTCTATGGTCTGTTGTTCTTTGTACTTTGACCAGATAAGCACTTCTGTAATGATCAATCCCCATTCAGAAAGACAAAGAGGATGGACATGAGAAGAGAGAGACAACAAGGAACAGGACAGAAGCCTACCACAGAAATATATATATATATATATATATATGTGTGTGTGTGTGTGTGTGTGTGTGTGTGTGTGTGTTTAATGAAGGTTGAGGACTACACTTATCTGTGAGTATAGGTAAAATATTTAGAATGAAGTAGGAGATTATACTCATATCTATTATGCAACATTATGGCGTCAAAGATAGTTAACTGCCAGCCATATAAGCCCTTCAGGTATATATGTATCATAAAAAAAAATACAAAAGTGAAACCCCCCTTTAAAGTTTTTATTTACCTCACTAAACTCTTTTCTTTGCTGAGGTCTCAATTTTGAAGTGTTGCACATACTCTCCTTACATGGCTTCAGTGTTCTGCGGTTGCATATTCTGAATAAGCAGTGTGTAGATATACACATATTTACATAATGTGCAAGAGTAATGTCAGGATGTATATATTTAGAAACCTTATATTTGCATAGCAAGCAGTGGTGTTGGCTGTCCTCTTGTGGGCTGAATTCTTCTGAGAAGAGGGACAATGGTGGTTCGGAGAACTTGTGCTGAGATGTCTTTTCACACAAAAGACAGCAGCAAAACGTTTTGTTCAAATCTTCTGTCTTGCAATCATAGAATTATGGAATAATTCTAAAATGTTGTCACCTGCTTTTAATTATCCAGACAAGAAGAAAGACAGCAGGGTATATTTATTCATAAGAAACATGAAGGTATTCAGGATCACGCTGCTGTATAATCAAAGTCCTATTATAAAGACTAAAGACCATTTTCAGTTTAGAATAACTGGTGAAAAGAAGAGGAGGAGGGAGGAGGAGAGTGCCGAAAGGAAAGAGGATGAAGAACGCACTTGCCAGGTTGTCTAATCACTGATTGTGTGATGTGATTCTTAGAGAACTATTTGGCAAAGGCATCCACAGCCACATTTCTAAACACGGACATTGTAATTAACCAGAAAAAAATCAAAAGACAGTTTTCCATTTTTTTATACACAGAGGTCAGATGAAAATTTCCATTCTGTAGAAATATGTCCTTGTATCTAATGGATGTTATTTGCCCTTTGCCTTGAACACCAAAAAGCAGGGTGGTAGGCTTAATTAAAAATTTCTAATGAAATATTTACAGTAATATGAAGTAATCAAATTATCATTATTTATCTTGGCATTTGGTCTTTTCCATCTTAGATCTTTGACTATGTTTTTCCATTCTCCTTTTCATATTACATGAAATATCTCATAATGGCAAGATCAGAAAACGCCTTCCTCCTTTCTCAGGAATAGGAAAGACTACTTAGAAACAACTTGGCAACCGGAACTGAATATTATTATCATCAACAAATGTGAAATGCTATGAATAAGAACAAAAGGACCACACAATTCAAGAATACACGACATACAGACTTAAACTTATACCATGGTGTAACTTTCCTATAACACAGGGCGCTTCCTTTTAGCCAATGCTGAGGTTATACAAGGCATTTAGAGGCTGTGAAAATGACTTGCAGATACTTTTAGCTGGAAGCTTTTTCTCAGGCACATTACACTGGAAATACATAGTGATTTTCTCAATCTGCATATAGAAAGTGGATTACATAGTGGGTTACTGAAATAATTGAGAAAAAGGAAATAGCACCAGCACTTTGAAAAGTGAGTGGAAACAGCCATCAACATGGCTTCATTTTACAAACAAGCTCTTGCAGAATGGTGCTCAATCATCAGTGGCCACCTAAGTTGGATTATGAAGATATAATTATGAAACATTCTCACAGAGAACATTTACTAAGCAAAGATATTTAATAAATGTAACCAGAATAAAATGACTGTGTAACTTATCTTTAATTCTCTGAGGCAGGCAAGTCTATTTGAAAGAACAGGCATTTGGGATTGAGGATTTAGCAATGGTAGAACATTTTCCTAGCAACAACAAGACCTTCAGTTGGGAACCCAGAATCCGCACACATATACATAAATAAACTTTTAAAGTGAGAGTAAATTTCACTGTTTAGCTCTCCAAGCAATGCAGATGGAGGACATTTTTCTTGGTAGTCCTCCAAGTGAACTAGATTGCAAGATCTAACTGCTGAAAACACAGTCTGTGTTTGATATTATCATATAGAGCTGGAAGCTTCCTCCTTGCCAAATAGTTTCCATACTCCTAAAAGATGCTATGCAGGCTGCTTCAGGAGAAAAGGCATCAGTAGTCGTACCCAGGTGTAGGCCCTATGGGCTACGTGTTGACCCTGGCAGCAAGATGAACCTATGTGTGCTCAGTGTATCATAGATTTTTTCTCATTGAACCTTCTTAATCAGGGAGTCATGGGTGGGGTGCGAGTCGGGGCTAAGATTTTCATAATTGGCCAGAGAGACAAAGCTATGGAGTGCGAGTCCAGGTTGGAATTCTTTCACCTGATTTCACACTTTCCCTAAAACCGTGAACTTTGGGGCAAGGAGAAATAAATGGTGTATGGTTGGGAGGTGAAGAAAAGGCTGCCAGTATTTTAAGGTAGATTTTCTCCCTTTTACCTCCTTAATTCTTAAAGGATAGAAAATAAATATAATAAAATGCTTATTACCAAAAAAAGAAGGTTGGCTTGGATTAAAAGTATACATCAGTCATTTTTTTAAAAAGAAATTTAATTTTTTTTTCAGAAAAACTCTTAATGGTCTTGGGTGTTAAGTAGTGAAAGATTTGGAAATATGATAATCTATATTTTGAAATATTCTTTATGTTACTTAGGATGAGAAACATTGTACTAAACTTTTCTCTAAGATACAATTTAAAACCAGGAGCTATGTCACTTGATATCATTTATGTATTTATGTGTGTGTGCCTACGTACATACTGAAAACTGCACACCTTCATATGGAATTATAGATACGTTATATTGTGTCATTTAGTCCATGCATTGATATTTAGAATTTGAAGCTCCTGTACATACATCATTGTGAACAAGATATTTAATGACATTTCTGGTCACTAATAATCAATGATGACATTTTTGTTTTAAGTGCCTTCTCTGCGTGTTTATATAATGAATGACATTGGCATATTCTAGGTGAATTAGTGCATGATACATTCTATATAATTCAATATTATTTCTTATGTGTTTGTCTTATAAGAAGAATTTAGCTTTATCTCCAGAATATAACTCTATTTTTAAATCAGTCTCAACTTTCAGGTATACAGTGTAATCATTAGCATTAGTGTTTACTAAAATATTAACACCTCCCTTGTTAATTAGGACTTTCTATTTATCCAACAACTTATAATGCATTACTTCTACGAACATAAGTTCCTGGGAAGAATCATATCTTGCATAAAGATAGAGCAGAAATTGAGGCAATGTTCAACCAATGCCTGGCTTAAACTGAAATCCACCCCATGGGAGAGAGCCAACCCTTGACACTCTTAATGCTACTCTCCTATGATTACAGAAAAGAGACTAGCATAGCTGTCCTCTGAGAGGCTCCACCCAACAGTGGATTGAAACAGATGAGCACAGGGAGTCTTGTGGAAGAATGGGGGAAGGATAGAAGGACCCAGAGGGGACAGGAATGCCACAGAGCCAACTAACCTGGGCCCAGGGTGGGGTCTTACACAACACAAAGCAAGGACCATGCATGGACTCAACGTATGTCCCTTACATATATGTAGATGGTGGGTAACGTGGCTAACATGTAGGTCCTCTAGAAAAGAGAGTGGGACCTGTCTCTGACATGGACTCTGTTGCCTGCTTTTCAATCTCTTTCCTGTGGTGAGGCTGCCTTGTAAGGCCACAGTGGAAGAGGAAGCACTCATTCCTGATGCAACTCAATGTGCTGGTCTGAGCTGGTGGGGAGAGGCTCCCCTTATTTGAGGAGTAGAAGAGGGGGATAGGAGGAAACGGGAGGGAGGATGGGAACAGGCAGAGATGAGGGAGGGCTTAAGACTGAGATATAAAGTGAATACGTAAATACACTAATTAAAAAAAAGAATTTTCTGAAAGACTGTTTACTTGATTATAACTTTAATGGTTGTGGAGAGATTGGGATCTCGAAGGTCCACAGTCTAATTAAAATTTGTCTTGGGCTATCTTTAGCCTCTTAACGGCCAATACTTGTCTGACCTGATAACATTCTTGTAACTATCAGGTCAAAGCTTTTGAAATATACTCACAAACCACCAGTTCCCACGAAGCAAAAGGCTAGGAATGTTCTCAGCCTATAGAAGAAAGTGTTCTACTTTGATGTAGCCCACTTATTTGGTATGTCCTCCAATGTATTTGAAAAGACCTTGATTTATGACTTTCACTGAAAAGAAAAGAAAAAAATCCTCAGTCATCTCTCCTTCTATGCAAATTCAGTTGTATTTTCTTTTTAGGGGTGTCAGCTATTTTCTACATATTGTTTCATCACCATCCTTTTTTCCTTTATTTGCTCCTCTTCGTTTTCCATGTTCCTTTCTTTCTTATTTTCTCCAGAAATTATTTTCAAGCTCTAAAATTTTCTCGTTGATCCTCTAATTTCAGTAACTGGCTTTTCATTTCTTCAACCCTATTTTGGCTTTTAGTTACCACACAGTAATTGATGTATTAATGCTTGCTTCCATATGTGTGCTCTGCATGATCAATTGGATCACAACAACCGCTATCTATGTCATCTCAGGCATTTAGACCTTATTCCTGATTGCAGCCCACCCCTCTTCTCCCAGTACCACCCTCACTCTCTCTCCCACATAACCCTCTTCCTTTCTCCTAAAAGAAGAGGAGGACCCCCATGGATACCAACTCACCTTGGCACAAGTCACAACAGGACTAGGCACTCCCACTAGAGGGCAGACAAGGCAGCCCAGCTAGGGGAAAGGGATCCAAATTACCCAGGACCACTAGCCCAGGAATGGTACCACTCACAATGAGCTGGGCCCTCTCCCAGTAATGATTAATTTAAAAATAAAATGCCCTACAGGCTTGCTTAAAGCTCAATCTTATGGAGGCGACTTCTCAATTGAAGTTGCTCTCATCTCAGCTAACTCTAGCTTGTGTCAAGTTGACATGATATTAGCCAGCCTACCTCGAAAGGGCAAAAACAACATTATTTTCTTCAAGGAAGCATGCCCTTTGCATGGTCTGAGACCACTAAGTGTGGTCATCATAGTCCAATTTTAAGATTTTTTTTCAGGTATACCAATTATCTGGCATACCTGTGGTTTAGACAAAAAAAAAAAAAAAACTATTTTGCATTAGTTCTACCCTTGTTTCCTGAGCACACCATTTGTTCTTCTAACTCTCTGGACAGGGTGTCTTGTTAGAACAACTCTTTTTCAAGTAGTTTGCTCTAGATGCTACAATTTGTCTTTTATAGTCATTATGTTTATCAGACCCATTTCTTTTCCAGCTATTTCTTGTCACAGTATCAGTTCTTTGATAACTTGTAATAGATTCTATGTTATATAGATTTTTCAGATTTTTCTAGCAGGTTGTTTGATCCCTATCTTCTATTTTCTGAAGCCCATATGCTTTAGATGTTATAATCTGTACTGCTATATTTGTTCTCTAATTCTTTATTGGATATTCTGCATGGCAATGTAGCTAAAATCGTATGCTTAATTACAAGTTTTACTCTAAGTGGCCTTTTTTGTTTGTTTGTTTTTTACTTCTTTTTTATATATTTTATTTTTTATTAATTCTACTTTGTTCACTTTGTATGTCCTCATAAGCCCCTCCCTCCTCCCCTCCCAATCCCACTCTCCCTCCCCCTTCTTCACACATGCCCCTCCCCAAGTCCACTGATAGGGGAGGTCCTCCTCTCCTTCTTTCTGATCTTGGTCTATCAGATCACAGCAGGAGTGGCTGCATTGTCATCATATGTGGCCTGGTAAGGCTGTTCCCTCTTCAGGGGGAGGTGATCAAAAAGCAGGCCAATCAGTTTATGTCAGAGGCAGTCCCTCTTCCCATTACTATAGAACCCACTTGGACACTAAATTGCCATGGGTTACATCTGTGCAGGGGTTCTAGGTTATCTCCATGCCTGGTACTTGGTTGGAGTATGAGTCTCTGGGAAGACCCCTGTGCTCAAATTTTCTGGTTCTGTTGCTCTCCTTGGGGAGTTCTTGTCCTCTCCAGATCTTACTATTTCCTACTTCTTACATAAGATTTCATGCACACTGCCCAACAGTTGGCCATAAGTCTCAGCATTTGCTTTGATAGTCTGCAGGACAGAGCCTTTCAGAGGCCCTCTGTGGCAGGATCCTAGCTTGTTTCCTGTTTTCTTCTGGTGTCACAAACTTATGACTCCAATTCTCATGGAGTTACTTCTTGAGCTACCTTTTTCTCCACATTATACTGGAATGCCATATGAACTTTGAAAAAGTAATGTCTAGTTAATATTTGTAAGAGGCACCAATGGAGTTATTCTTCTTTCTGGGTACTTGGATGCATATGGGGATCACAATTATTTAACCTAGATGATACATGACCAGATTGTAGACACTCCAAAGATGTCAATATTATTCCCCATGTCAGTAGCCATTTAAAACATACTCATAGGCATCCTCAAATGGGCACAGTATTACTTTTTTATTATTTTAACACATTGATCTTTAGTCCTCAGTTATTACTTACACCTGCTCTAAAAAAGATTATTCACCTTTTCAAAAGATCAAAGGAATTTAACATTCTGAATGAGATTTAAGCATCCTCCCTTGGGTCCTCCTTAGTGTTTAGCTTCTTTAGGTCTGTAGATTTTAGTATGGCTATCCTATGCTATACAGCTAATATCCACTTATAAGCAAGTGTATACCATGCCTGTCTTCCTATTTCTGGGTTACCTCAGTCAGGATGATCTGTTCTAGTACCATTCATTTGCCTGCAAATTTCATTATTTCCTTGTTTTTAATAGCTGAGTAGTATTCCATTGTGTAAATGTGCCAAAATTTCTGTATTCATTCCTCTATTGATGGACATCTAGGTTGTTTCCAGATTCTGGCTGTTACAAATAGAGCTTCTATGAACAAAATTGAGCAAATGTCCATGGGGAACAGAGCTAAACAGAGAACTCTCTGTAGAGGAATAGCGAATGGCAGAGAAACACTTAAAGAAATGCTCATCCTCATTAGCCATCAGGGAAATGCAAATCAAAACGACCCGGAGATTTCACCTTATACCCATCAGAATGGCCAAGATGAAAAACTCAAGTGACAACACATGCTGGAGAGGTTGTGGAGAAAGGGGAACCCTCCTCCACTGCTGGTGGGAATGTAAACTGGTACAACC